>VCCN01003977.1:5343849-5356102 GCA_006491835.1 Architeuthis dux
GTAGTTCTTCCCAACTTTTTTCTTGGGAACAACTTTTTTCTTAAAGAGGACATCATAAGGAACATTTTGGTACGGGGGGTTCACGGTAGGCCCTGCTGACCCCCGGCCTGCTTGTTTCGACATTGACATCGGGTTTACATAGAGTAGGACCACTGATACTTCATAGACTACATTCTCGTGTGGCAGAGTGATACAAAACATATCCCTCATACTAGTGTGATTCCCAGTGTGTCACATATCACAGCCTTCAGAATCCATTAACACATCGTGGACAATACCTGTCATGCTCCACCAGATGAATGGCTGATCAAGTCCTTGTTTCGGTCTTGATATCGGTTTAACATAGACTGATAAGACTGCTTTTAGCGTTTAATGTTAACATACAATACTGATTTCTTGTCTTCTGTAAGAAGTCTGTGAAGAAATATGTTTATTTCTGGGCAGCAGACATTACGCTCGATTCTCTCGTGACAGTTCATGGCGAACCCAAATTTCCACCTTAGATTTCATTCAAATTTACTTGAAATGTTCCGGTATAGTTGAACGTAGTGCATTTTACCTTTTTGTTTTATTTTTGTTAAATTCTCTGGTGCTTTATCCAATGTGGTTGGTCTTTCTGGACGAGGTTTAACAGAAAGATCACTCACAGTCACCCTTCTTAAATTTGCTAAAGCATCGCTGGTGTTTACACAGTCACCGCATCTGGGGTACACAGCACAAATATTCTTCATTGTCTGCCTTTCATTACCACCTTTTTAATGTTCTAACGAAGTGCTCTCCAAAAAGGAGGGGTTAATACTATAAATACCGGTGCCATCTTTCTACTGGGGCGACTCTTTGTGGCACATACCAAGACTGCCTTTGCTAATCATTACAATTGGGATGTAAGTTTTAGTCAACGGATTTCTTGATTTAAGAAGTCAATCACTGACTAAGCCAAACTTATCCACTGACCATTTTTTATCAGCCTTTTAAGGTCCGTTGTCGGATATAGGCTAAATGTAAGGAGTTACGGAACATTCATAGCAATTGAATTCATAGCAGGCGAGTTCATAGCAAAATTAGTAGCCGTGTCTATTTCATAACCAACTTTTCATAGCCGTAACAATTCATAGCAGGATAAAATTCAGCTTGTTTCGTAGATTTAATTTTGATGTTGTTTTTTTTCGATTCAAATGGTATCGAATTTTTTTATCGGACCTCATCGTTTCAGTGATAATTACTACACAACTTTATTTTAAAAGATTTTTCTTTTAACTTATTGCCCTCAAAAGCTTTCAATAACATTGAAAAAATTAAACAATGATTAAACATACGTAGTTAAATTATTTACTTTACTTATGCAGCTTCATACGTGACCAATATCTTCAATAAGTTTCATGGATTAGCGACATCAGATAAATGCGAGAAACATGCTGAATTTTATCCTCATATGTTACGTTACGGCTATGAAATCGCCTGCTATGAATTGGTTTGCTATGATCTAGCCGGATACCAAATGTAAGACATGGAGGTGGTGGGCATTACCTTGCCACGCAGACGTGTTGTCAGGGGGAAGAGATGGATACATGCCTTTCCCAAGGGCATTAGTGTGAAAGCAAACTGTCTCAGCCGGAGTTTGAACTCGGCTCGCCAACCCCATTCTCCGAGCCGTCAATCACTCGGCCACTCGCCCCCCCCTCCCGCTCCACTGACCCTTACACCATGACAATTGCCCAAATATCAATTTGAAGTTACGCTCTTCCTCCAACCACTTTTTCTATGACATATTTTACATGAAATATGTTCAGATGACCGCGAGGGGGGGGGGGCGTAATACAACGAACTAGGGTGAATATTGATACTGTAACTCTTGTCACATTTTGATTTATGAGGTTGACTTTCCAGTTTCAAAATAGTGTCACACACTCATGTTACAAGGGACAAAAGTAGCGATGTTCAAAGAAACGGCAGTGTCAGTCGCTTATCTATGGCCTTGGATGAAGGAGAGTGAAAATATGAGAGACAAGACTGGCTGCTGCAGGGTCAAACTCTACCTCTATTCCGACTGAAGATGATTACTGCAACTTTTGTATATATAATAAATAAAAAATTTGCTAACCTCTGTCACGTCTTGCCAAACTTTTCTATCTCATCTCTCCATCTTGTATCTGGTCTTTTCCTACTGCGTTTACTGTCCCATGGGAACCAGTCGGTTAGTCTTTTCCCCCACCTATTGTCAATTCTTCTTTCTAGGTGCGCTGCCCATCTCTATTTTTGCTGCTTAATTATTTGAATAATATTCTTCACTCTAGTCCTCCCTCTGATCCATGTTGATCTTAAAACACAGAAAGACATTTTTTAGTATAAATGTATTTATGTATTAGAATGAAATAAGTCCTTGCGTATGTGTGATAAAGTTTCGTATATATGTACGACTTGTCAATTTAGCTCAGTTTGTAAGAGACCAGTTGGTCGTGGTTTCAAATCACGGTAAGGGTATGTTAATTTTTACTCCCCTAAATTTGGTGAGGATTGTTGTTGTTGCTGTTGTTACAGTAGTAAAACAAAGTCAACTCCCGACTTGGACTGGAGTTTGACAAAAAGATTGGTTAGTTACTATTCACTCATTTGGCTATGAAAACGACTGGGTATTAGGAGATGAGCAGCGACAGATTATCCACCAGCCGGGCGCCCTAGGCTTTAGTAAGGCTCCCCTTCACCTTGCCCCCTCCCTCGACGTTCGTTGAATAGAATAAAGTGACGTTTAATCACGTTAAATAACTTATATTGTACTACATGTATAATATTAAGTTATATGAATCAATTACAGAATCTAAACTAATCGCGTGTACACTCAATTTAAACCATTTTTGTATACTCAAACCATTTTCCCTCTCACTCACACTCTCTTCCGAGTCCTATGCTTAAGCCTACTCAGCCTAATGATTAATCCGCAACTGGATGAGTCACAAAAATGTCTGTGCAGATCAAAATCTCGATGAGTCTGAACACATACCACTGAAAATTGGTCTCATTTAGACAACACCTTGCAACGTCCCTCTTTTGCCGAACAATATCAGTGGCGCTTTATTCCTTTCACATCTGATACTCACTTTGGGTTAACACAATTTCAGTTTTCATCTTCTATTTTGTAAATATTGTAAATCCTTATTATTAGTTTTTGACTATTATTTACCTTCATCTCAATTGTTTATCGCAACTAGACTCAGGCCGGTTTCCCTTCAGCAGTGAGTAAAACAAATTAACAGCGCGCATCGGAATAAAGGGTGAGTTCCAGGTGAGAATCGAACTGACGACCCTCCATGGTGGCTCGCTCATCGCCCGACCGCTCTTACCACAAAGCTACATGAACTCAGTGGCATGCGGGTGCCCAAATCAAACCCTTAAACTCATCCCATACCTTGACTCTGCGTTCGTTATTAACTGGTAGTTCAGTATTTAGACAACAATCCAATTTCATTAAAAAAAAGGTTTTATTTATTTTATTAAATGAAGTGTTGTAAATCATTATTAACTTTTTGCTACTACCTTCATCTTAATTATTGTTGCTTTTTGCTGATATTATTGTTCGGACTGAGATCCTCATCTTGGTTGTCATTTCCACAACGTTTCGGCCGATGTACTCTCCGGCTCAGGTGTCAAGTTTTGTCGATAACTTACCGGAACTATTGAACTGAACCCTTTATTTGATCCACGGGGGTATACTGTCCTCATTCCACTATCCATGTCCTAGGAATTATTTCGTGGTTAATTTGGTGCTCCTGCCTGGGATTGAACCCACAACCTACAGATGACTCAACAGTCAGACGCTTTTTAACCAACGCTTTAGCTATCTAGGCCACCGTCCCAACTTGGAAACGTTGTGGAAATGACAACCAAGATGAGGATCTCAGTCCGAACAATAATATCAGTAATACTAACACCTCATCTCAGAAATACCGAACTTTGTTGCTTTTTATCGCAACTAAACTCTGGTTCCCCTTCAGCAGTGAGTAAAATAAATTAACAACGCGGATCAGAATAAAGAATGAGTTCGTGAGTTCGATTCTTGTCCATAAAGAAAGCTACCAGAACCTAAAACAAATAATATATACTCTGATACCGTCCTATATTTGTAAATCTTATTCGGCGCAAGATAGATCGACAGATGGAAAACGATCTATTTAGATGGATTAATGAGTATGTATAGATATATTGAATTCACGTAAAAGACAGTATTGATGCAATAATAGTAAATATGTTAAGTAAATGAAAGATTATTTATAACAGGCAACAGTTACAGAACTGGCAAGGGGATACATAGAGGATCAGAAAACTAAAAAAAAGAAAAGAAGCCAAAAATTTTATGGACATTTTAAAAGACAAGCAGAAAGAATTGCAGATAAGACTACACGGAGATGGGCGCGAAGAAGACATTTGAAGAGAGAAATTGTGTATCTAACAGTTCTATAAAAACAACTATAAAAGATAGACAGGAGACAGAAAAAAATGAATTGCAGATTATGCGGAGATAGAGATAAGACTGCCAATTATAATAAGTGAATGGAACAAGTTGGTCCGGAATAAGCCTGACTGGGTCAGGAATGTGATCCACTGGAAACTGTGCAAACGACTGGGATTTAACCATGCAAAACAATGGTATATGCACATACCAGAATATGTCTTAGAGAAAAAAAGGCTTAAAAAAACTGTGACTTTGAAATTCAAATGGATCATCCAATCCAGGCCAGAGGACCAGATATAATCATTATAAATAAGGAAAGATCCTTTTTCAGATAATGGATGTTTGCTGTGTCAGCAGATCTCAGTAAAATTGTAAAAAGAAAAGTTAGAAAAATATCTAGGCCTTGTGAGAAAACTGAAAATTGTAGAACAGTTGTGCTCATCATTATTTCTACGTTCGAAAAGGTCCAGAAGATCATTGCAAAGAGATTGGTCGAACTGGAAAGAATCGGAACCATCCTTACATCAGCATTACTAAATCACTTGAGACAAATAGTTGTAAATGGTTCCGATAGACTTTGTCCATAAAAGTAAAATGGTTTCATTAAGAATCCAAAGGATTTACATGAACTATAAAAAAGCAAAAGTTGCCGATAGTTGGAACAGTGTTTCTTAATTGGGGATACGAGTACACCTAATCCTACTTTGTCGTACTTGCTAATGTTAATTTAAAAAATAACAATCCTGCATTATTCCTAAAATAATTATACTATAATAAGTTTGATCACTGCAGTTGCCTTCCTGCCATTGAGAATGACAAAGATCCTCAGTGAATCACTCATGTTTATCACTAAATTGTAAAGGCAACTTATCAAAAAGTCTCAGTTCAATGCAACTACAATGTTGTCTTAGTGTTATGGCATGATGACAAGAAATTGCTTCGTCATGAATTTCGTGATGGTTTCTAAACATTTGAAATGCAGGATTCATGTGCCTTCAGATACGCTGTTCTTGTTTAATAAATCAGACACTGGTCGTGTAGTGTAGCGCTGTATTGTACCTCGGCAGTTAGGTAGTTTTTCTACCAGAAATAGTTTACGATGGTTAGGAGGTACTTGTCTGAAAACATATTTCAAAGGGGGGGAACATTATTCAAAAAGCTTGAGAATCACTGGGGTAGAAAATGCACCCACCTACTACTACTACTACTACTACTACTACTACTACTACTACTACTACTACTAGGACTTTAGGCACTGATAAAAATTTGGGTCTCACTAATGTTCAAAATATATATATTTTTATATTTGAATTTCTTAAATGATTTGAAATATACGTTTAGTCGGCACCAATTTTACTACATAAAATGACAAAGAACTACTACTACTACTACTACTACTACTACTACTACTACTACTACTACTACTACTACTACTAGTGAGAGAGAGAGAGAGAGGGTGGAGGGGCTACCGTAGAATGATGCTTAGAGTGCTAAAGTTTGATCTTCATCAGGTGATCCTTGAATATACTTATATTAAAGAAGGCTCCATTCAATAAATATCTACTTCAATTAACAACCAGAATGATGGCTCTGTTAATCCCAAATTTCATTGTGATTATAATAGCTACAATACTAATTATAGTAGTCATGAATACGACCATTGCTGTAACCTGTTTAGAATCCCGATAATATCAAAATAATGTTTATTATGAAGTTGGTGACATATTCGTTGAATCTTACTTTCTTAATTCATGTGGTTTTCTTTATTCACCGTCATTAACAAATCATCTTTTCTTACTACTTCGACATTTCTTTCACCCTTCCTTCCTCTTCATTTCTTTCCTCTCTTTTATCTGTTGTCTTCTCTTTCATAACTTCTTTCATTTTTTTCTTTCTTTGGTCTCTTCTTTCCTCCCACTCTTCCTACGTCTCTTTTCTATTCTCTCCCTTTCTTTCTTTCTTTCTTTCTTTCTTTATTTCGTTCCTTCTGTTCTTTCTCTGTGTCATCCTGTCTTCCGCTTTTCCTTCCCCCCTCCCAGATCTTCTCATTTTCTTATTACTTCGACATTTCTTTCACCCTTCTTTCCTCTTCATTTCTTTCCTCTCTTTTATCTGTTGTCTTCTCTTTCATAACTTCTTTCCTTTTCTTTCTTTCTTTCTTTCTTTTGTCTCTTCTTTCCTCCTACTCTTCCTACGTCTCTTTTCTATGTTCTCCCTTTCTTTCTTTCTTTCTGTTGTTCTTTCTTTCCTTCTGTTCTTTCTCTGTGTCATCCTGTCCTCCCCCCCCCGATCTTCTTATTTTCTTATTACTTCGACATTTCTTTCACCTTTCCTTCCTCTTCATTTCTTTCCTCTCTTTTATCTGTTGTCTTATCTTTCATAACTTCTTTCATTTTTTTCTTTCTTTGGTCTCTTCTTTCCTCCCACTCTTCCTACGTCTCTTTTCTATTCTCTCCCTTTCTTTCTTTCTTTCTTTCTTTCTTTCGTTCCTTCTGTTCTTTCTCTGTGTCATCCTGTCCTCCGCTTCCCCCCCCTCCCAGATCTTCTCACATCGAGTCCCGATTGCAGATCTCTGACTCTTGTCGGCTGTTTCGCATTTTTCCAAAGTCTCATTTTTTTCGGTGATTCCAGACCCCAAAGGATCTTCAGAGTAGACGGAGGGGAAGGTTAACGGTGTGAAATGTAAACAAACAACTCTGCTTTTTCGTCCAAATCTCGCTCTTTTTCAGATTCCCTCAATTGTCAAATGCGCGCCTCCTTTGAAACATAAACGACTCATAATACCATCAGTTGCCTTTTTATGGGAAGGAACGAAAAAATCGTCCCGTGAGAGATTTTTTTGCTTGATTAAAAGTAAACATCAAACCACAAAGACAGTTTTACCCTCGGCTCCAAAGACTAGAAAAAATATCACACAAGTTATAAACAACTGCTAAAACAACTAGTACGAGTAACAAAAATGATAATAATAACACTTGAAACAAATGTTACTGCTACGACGACCAATAATAACAAATATAATAATCAATACTACTGTTGCTACTATAGTGAGTAATTGAGAACCTAATTGAAATTACTGCTTTGTACGCCAACTAATAATGATGATAATTTGAAAACAAGCCCGACTGCTGCAAGGTTAAACTCTACTCTTACTTCTATTCCGTCTGAAGATGATTACTGCAACTTTTGTATTGTATATATAATGAATAAAAAAAAAAAAATTTTTTTTTGTATAAATGTATTATGTATTATTTATGAAATAAGTCCGTGCGTATCTGTATGATAAATCTTCGTTAATACCTAAGACATGTCAATTTAGCTCAGTCAATAGGTCAGCCTCCTGGCAATCAATTGGTCGTGAGTTCTAATCACGGTAGAGGAATGTGAATTTTACATATCAGTTTACACCCCTAATTTTGGTGAGGATTGTTCTTGTTGTTCTGGTTACGGTAGTAAAACAAAGTCAACTCCAGACTTTGTACTGGAGTTTGACAATAATACAACCGGCCTTATTGGCAGGGATTTCTTTCTTCTGTTTCTTTGCTTATTTGTTTTTCTGATTTCATCCTGTTAATCTTTAAAAAACAAAAGTTTCAAAGGAAAGGAAAACGATGAACTTATAGCCACCAAAGATTTGTAAGGCTTTGCTTCCGCTAAGGATAGGATGCTAATTCCTTATTTCCGATCCATGCTGCTTACTTATCAGTGTAAACAAATAACTTGTCTGGGAGTAAATCAGATAATTGAGAATGGTTAGTATACATAGCCAGATCGGTAAAGTGCTGTCCTGGTTAGACAGGCTACCAAGGACAGGGATTCGAGCTCATTTTTCGTCGGAAGCGTGTTCTTTATTTCAATCATGCTTCTTACTTAACGGTCATAAAATACAGGTCTGGTTAGTCACTCAATAGAAACCGTCACGTGACCAACGTCTTTTGGCAGCATGCCGTGTTGCCGGTGATCAATTAAAAATTAGGAGAAGGTGTGATCAAGGATAAGTTACTTCTTTTGCCTTTTGTTGGATAACTAAAAAGTCCGTATTTTCAAAATAACAAAACAAGCGTGAACGCTGCTGAATACAAACTAAGAGACGAATTTAGCATAAACTTAGATTGTAAATTGAACCCCCTCACTCAAAACTTATTTTGAGAGTGGGGGGAATTTAGAAGGAAAAAAAACAACACAAAAACGTTATTTTCTAGACATAATGAAAATTAAATGTTTACATTTTCAGCACTCCAGCTCCATTGGTGCGGCCTGTACGCGTGACACATATATAGATATATAGATAGATAGATAGATAGATAGATAGATAGATAGCCAAACAGACTCACTTGAAAACTGAAGAAACCTATGTTGACAGTTTTGCTTGAGGGTTTCTAATAAAAAGCAACAAAAATAAGATGAAAATACAAACTAGCCAAAGATTGATAATGGCAATGCTTCATCTAAGATATTTGGACAACGTAACTTGTTTAATCCTGACCAGGGCAGAATTAAGCTAGTGTGGGTGGAGGTGTAGCATATGTTATAAAGGGGCCCTAAATTAAGAAAATACACATACATATTAAAACACATACAGTTTTTATTTGAGGAAAGTAGAGGAAAGAATTGTGGAATCACTTAATGCTGAGGAAAACAATATGGAATCATCAACCGCAAAAATCCCGATTAGTACTTTGTTGCTCCATCGCTGGCTTTTATGACGACCTGTATTCTTTGAGGCATGGATTTCACTAATGAAAAACAATATTCTCCATCTTGTTCCAACGTTCTCTAATAGCGATTGACAGATCAGCTTTGTAGGACGGAGCCTTGTCATGGACTATTTTTTAAAAATGTTTACCAAAAACTTTCAATCAGATTGAGATCCGGACTGTTTGCTTTCCATATCATTGAGTTGGTATGACTTTCCTGAAGAAAAGCTTTAACACTCTTTGCTCTGTGGTAAGATGCATGATCATCCTGAAAAATGACTTCATCATCACCAAATTTATTTTCTATCGGTGAAATGAAAAAAAATGTCCAAAATTCCAATGTGCACTAATGATACCATCTCCCCATGTCCTTTACCTGACATGAAACTCCATATCATAAATGAGTCGGGAAATTTTCTTGTTTTCTTCAGGCTGTCATCCTTATATGTTTCATTGGAATTGCACCAGTCTAAAGATGTAGCATCATCGCCTTGGCCAATGCTGATTCATGATTCATCACTGAATATCACTTACACCCAATCATCCACACTTCATGATTGCTTCTCTTTAGCCCATTGTAACCTTGTTTTATTTTGTTTATGTGTTAGTGCTGGTCTTCGTTTGGCTTTTCTGTATGTAAATTCCGTTTCATTCAGCCGATTTCTTACGGTTCTGTCACAAACACTGACTCCTGTTGCTGTCCATTTGTTTTTCATTTGTTGTGATGTGCATTTTCTATTTTCAAGGGATATTGCTTTGGGTTTTCTATACTGATGGTTTGACGTCTTCTGGGGGTCTACCAGTATGTTTTTCTTTATAACCTTCCCACTTTGTTTATACTTGCATTACATTTTAGACACAGCTGACTGGGAACAACCAACATCTTTTGCCACACCCCATGTTGGATTTTCTTCTCGAAGGAGTTTTATAATCCTTTCCATTATTTCAATTGAGAGCTCTCTTGTTGAAGCCATGTTTCCTTTCAATTATCCCAGTCCAGCAATAAGTCCAACAGCTGGTTAAGGTCTGCAAGTACTCTATTTTAACTGTAGAATAATTTGCATATTTAGATTTGTGCTGGTATTTGTTTTAGAAATGCAACTTACAAGGTGATTCCGTAATCTTTTCCTCAGCATTGAGTGATTCCATAATTTATTCCTCTACTTGATCTGGAAAAAATATGTCTAGAATTTAAATATTTTAATCTACTTTGTATGGGTATTATGTGTGTGTTTATATAGTGTATATGTGGGTAGCCTGCATAATTTGTGTATGCGACTCGAACACAGTATCATCCGATGATGATGATGATGATGATGATAGACGGGGAAAAAGAAAGTCTGGTTAGTCACTCAATAGAAAACGTCACGTGACCAATTTCTTCTGGTAGCATGTCTTGTTGGGGGTGATCAATGAAAAGATTTGGAAAAAGGGGTGATCAATGAAAAGATTTGGAAAAAGGGGTGATCAATAAATAAGTTTTTCCTCTCGCATTTTGTTGGGCAGTGATCACTAAAACAATTCTCAATTCTCAAAAAAAACAAAACAAGCGTGAATCCTACCGGACACAAACTAAGAGACCAATTTAGCAGAAAGTTACATTGTAGATTGAACCCCCCCCCCACTAAAAAAAACTATTATGTGGGTGGGGGATTTAGCTGCATTGGCACGGCATGTGCGCGTGATACATACATGCATACATAGTCAGGCGGCCAGACCAGCTTAAAAACTGAAGAAAAAAGAATAGTAAAGAGAATGAGAAGTGATGAGCAAGTTAGTCTCGCAGAACATTACTGCTGAAGTGAGTTCGATTGTAACTGGGTGCCACACACTTTTAAGCTTAGTAAATATAAATAGAAGAAAAAGAAGATTGTAATGATATCGTTATCGGCTGCAAAACATCCACCTATTCTTTTTTTATGTATATTAGATGAATACATCAAGTATTATAGATGGTTATTATTTTAAATGTTTATGACTACTTTCTAGAATGTAAACAAACATGGTTGCCGATCGGAGTGGAGGGTGGGTTTAGCGGGGTTATTTGGACCTCTGTCTTCCAGGTTGAGTCCTGTTAGCTCAACTGGTAGAGCAGGCCGGCGTAAACGGTGATTCCCGTTGAGGAAATGTGGGTTCGAAGGCTTATTCTTTATTTTCGGATCAACGCTATTTACTCACTGCCTGAGGGAAATCGGCCTGCGATAAAAAAAAAAAAGCAACTAATACATTAAGATGAAAGTAAAAGAGTAGTCATAACAACTTAAAATAATAATGACGTCTCTTACTCTTATTATTATTTTTTGACTGCTATTTACCGTCATCGTATTTTCTGGTTGTTTTTTTAAAAAAATTTTTATTACAACTTAACCCTGACCGTCAATCTATGGCAAGTGAGTAAACAGCGCGGATCTAATCAAGAACAAGCTCCCGGCTAGACTCGAACCCACGTCTCTTTTAGCCACGGGGAAGCCTAGTTAAATGCACCATCTGCTTTGCCGTTTACCTCTTCTTTTCTTTTTTTTCTCTTCGACCTCTCCTTCGACTTCCCCCTCATCATCTCCTCCTCCATCATCATCAGCATCAGCATCAGCAGCATCAGCATCACCATCATCTCATATTCAAATTCCACCGCAAACCGATTACATAAGGAATAAAGAAAGAAAATCCTCAAGAGGAAATGCGGACCAATTTTCTCTCTCACCCAAGCGCATCTCGCTAACCTGCAAAAAGGTTCTTTCCCTTAATCACACAACATATGTACGAGCACATCGTAACATTCAACTGATATCATTAATTTATGAGAAGCAAGGGAGGCGGAGAAGGGGATAACACAGAAGAAAGGGAGTTCACAGGGATGGTGTGTGGATGGATGGATAAATGAATGGCTGGATGATGTAGATGAGAGCCAAGGGTATAGCTGCACGGTCCTAAAAGAAAACACAGGCAATGAGTAACAAAAATATGATTTCAAAAATTACTTTGAAAAATATCTTTTTAAGTAAACGAATGGTGGGAGACTGTAGCTTACTATTCATGCAGAATCATCTTTACAAAACATACACACACACGCGTGCTCACACACACACACACACACACACACACACACACA
>VCCN01003977.1:6236899-6247444 GCA_006491835.1 Architeuthis dux
AGATAGCTAAATGCACACCTATACGTACATAACTGTATCTGCAGGGAGGGAAATACAGGGGGAATGACAGAAGGAAACAAACATACGAAAAGTATAAATATATGCAAAGACATTTCCATACATAAATGTGTATATTAATATGTATCAAATTATATAAATTGTATGCACAATCAGATATAAATATACAAGTATTAGACATATTTGTTGATTCATACTTATATACAATATATGGACGTGTATGTGAGGTAACATGCAAATTCGATAAAGCCAAAAGAATCCATTTGCATTTTTCACTTCCAGGTCAATTTTCATTTCAATATGTAATCACGATTTACATACACACACGTGTGAGTAAAGCGTTCCAATCAATATAAACCTTAAAAATGAAAGTAAAACCAAAAAAACGAAACTGACTCTGACTCGTTTTATCAAATGTTGCCTGTCTGAAGAAAAGTGTCAAAACTGAAGGTTCTCTCAGCCAAGAACTGGGACTGGTGCCAGTTCGCCGAAGAGAAGAACTAAATGTCTGTCTCAAGGGGTCAGACACTCACACCTTACGGTCGAACAAGAGGAAATACCCTAAATAAACAGGACAATGGGACGAATAGAAACAGCATGTGTGCGATTGAATGTGTCTTTTAAAACAAATGCATATCAAATATGCATGTGTTTGCATATTTCTATATCAGAAATGTAAATGTCTCTGAGTGACATATATCCATTTGCCTTACGAGCTTTGAATGTCAGCATGAACGTTGACTTTTCTGCGATATGGACCTATTAGTATATTCTGTAAGTGAAACGACGGTTTGTATGTTCGATATAGTGAAACGACGGTTTGTATGTTAGGTATAATGAAACGACGGTTTGTATGTTAGGTATAGGGAAACGACGGTTTGTATGTTAGGTATAGTGAAACGACGGTGTGTATGTTAGGTATAGTGAAACGACGGTGTGTATGTTAGGTATAGTGAAACGACGTTGTGTATGTTCCGTATAGTGAAACGACGGTTTGTATGTTAGGTATAATGAAACGACGGTTTGTATGTTCGGTATAGTGAAATGACAGTTTGTATGTTCGTGAAACGACGGTTTGTATGTTCGGTATAGTGAAACGACGGGCTTTATGTTCGGTATAGTGAAACGACTGTTTGTATGTTCGGTATAATGAAATGACGGTTTGTATGTTAGGTATAGTGAAACAGTGAAAAATTACTATGTATTTATTTTTCTTTCGCAAACTCTTTTTACATATAGGTAGCTATATCAATAAGTCTAAGTCGTCTGCTCTGTTCGTAGCCCAAATGTAGAACACCCAAAATAGTGACCTAATACCTTTCTTCACAAACTCTTACTTAGAGTCTGATTGAAGGGCAACAGCACTTCTTTTGTTTTCTTTCAATGCATTATTGATATACCCATAAAACACTTTTCGATTATTTTTTTCAAATAAGATTATATTATTAATCATTTCATCTACATCATTCCTTTAATACTAAGATAATAATCGTTATGTTTATACAAAAGTTATTTAAAAAGAACACATCGTCTCATGTTGGTGGTTGCAACTGAACGATTGACAACATATATGTTGTATAGAAGTAAGGCAAATGAGAAAACTTAGAAATGGGGGGGAAAGAAGAAGAAAGGGGGTAATCAGAATAATAGATAGATAAATGAAGAAAAATAAGAAAAGGGAAAAGGAAGCAACAAAAAAGGTCGATGGAAAGGTAGTAAAAGCAGAAGGAAGAGAAACAGGGGAGAGAAAAAGGGAAAGGAGAAAGCAATGAACGTAAGATTAAAAAACAAACCAGAAACGCAGTAAATGTGATGGCTCCATATGTATTATTCATGGTTGACACCAGGAAAATTGCCTGAGAGATCGGACGCTGCTCTGAGAGTGTATCTTATCAGCTCACCAGGCTTTTTGGTTGTATCCAGCTTAGAATTGATCCTAGAATAAGGTTGTTTTTTTTCCGTAAAAGTATAATTTGGGGAAATGTTTTTGATAACCTGAAACTGACAAAGAGTTATAAATGTTGGAATTAGAAAATAATACATGAATAATGTACGAGACAAAGATATTTAAAAACAAGAACCATACGTTCAATGATGCGTCCACCATCCTTACGTCCATATTTCAAAGAGATTTTAAACGTAGTAGTAGTAGTAGTAGTAGTAGTAGTAGTAGTAGTAGTAGTAGTAGTAGTAGTTGTGATAATAGTAGCAGGAGGAGAACGAGGAGGAAGAGGAAGATGAAAATTGATAATTAGCAGTAGTAGTAGTAGTAGTAGTAGTAGTAGTAGTAGGCGAAGCAGGGGGGAGCGGAGATGAGGATAGTTCACCCGAAGGTCTGAACCACGTCTCATATTAGTTCAACATGATACGGCTGATAAAATTGATATTTAACGTTACTAGTTCTGGCAGGAGGAGGAGGAAGATGAGGATGGTTCACCCGGAGGTCTGGACCAAATGTCAATCCAACATGATACGGCTGAGAAAATTGATATTTAACATAATCGGGACCGACCAACCGAAAAGTGTCTTATAGAGATGCGTGGGGCATCTAAAGAAAGCCACTTAAGAAAAATAGGGTTTCCAAATTAGCCATTCTTCGGCTAAATTCTAAATTCTAAATTAGCCATTCTTCGGCTAAATTCTTCGGCTAAATTCTTCGGCTAAATTCTTCGGCTCCCGATTGAGCCGATAGAAATCTACCATAGCCGAAAATATGGCTATCGAAAAAATCCCTGGATCCACCCCAAAATGTAATCAATTTTCCTTGGCCCATGCGCAACCATTCGACAAAATGTCATTGAAATTCATTGAGAACATTTGGAGATATTGTTGATTTTAGACCAAAGTGATTTTAGACGAAACTGATATTTGCTAAAGTGATGTAAACGAAAGTGCTGTACCCAAAAGTGATTTTAGACCAAAGTGATTTTAGACGAAACTGATATTTGCTAAATTGATGTAGACGGAAGTGCTGAACCCCTTTTCATCTTTTCTTTCTCTCAATTCTTTCTCACTTTTTCGTCTTTCCTGGTCCTACTCTATCCCTTCACTCTTTTGTTCTGCGTTATTCATTATTTGTCGGCCTATTCTATTTCTTCTTCTTTATTTTATTTCCCCTTCATCTCTGTTCTTCCTGCCATCATTTCTTTCTTCTTGATCCTTTCCTCCTTTCTTTCATCATTTACATTTTTCTTCTTATGTCTTTTTCTGTTCCTTTCTTCCTTCCTCTTCTTTCTACATGTCCAGATTTGAATCTCACTTCTCCATCTACGATTCTTCCTTTCTTTTCATTCTCTTATTCTTCCATTAGCTTTCTCTCCTGCTATTTATTTTTCATCCTTCTTTCCCCAGTTACTTACTAACCAACCATCTTATTCTAACTCCGTACTCTTCAGTTCAGTAAAAGAATTCATATCCCGACATCTCATGGGAGGCTTGTATGATATATGAATGTGGACATTTGGACATAGAAATAACGCTGAAGATAATCCACCCAACTCCCCAACATACTTCACCGACCCCCTATCTGCTCTAACAAGTTTCATCAATCCACCTCTTCAAGTTGCTTGTCTACCACATCCATTCGTTACTCCTTCTCTGCGTTTGTCCATTCACTTACTCCCATTCTTGTTCATACCTACCGGCGATTCCTTTTCATTATTAGATTGTGGGAGTCCTGCCTTTTTTCCAACCGTTTTTTTTCCTTTACCCTTTTTCCAATCAAATTCATGCTTCTCCTATCAATTCACTCTATTGTCTGCTTCTATTCCGCCATTCATTCTCTTTCGCATTCACTGTCTTTCCCGTTCATATTCTTGCTGGACCTTTTCTCATTCACTCTCTTTTCTATATCTTCTCAATCTATTCTCTTTCGGTCTCTCTTTCCCATTCTCTCTCTAGAAGCTTCTTTTCCCAATTTACTCTTTCTGCCCCCCCTCTCTCTCTCTCTCTCTCTCCCTCTCTCTCTCTGTTCAATCGCACTTTCGTGTTTCATTTTCTGACTTGTTCTCCTGTAATCTTTTTCTTCTTTTTTTTCATTTCAAACCATTCTTTCTTTTTTCTCATTTTCTTTCTGTTTTCTTTCTTTTTTAATATGAAATATTTATACACCATTTCTCATCTTTACTTATTCGTTTTTTTCTCTTTTTTCATTTTTCTTCCTACTTTTTTTCTATTTTATTTATTATTAACGTTTTCTTCTTTCCTTTTTGTGAACTTTCATTTTCTTCTTCATTTTATCTTCTTTTTTCTTATCATAGTCTTTCTTCACTTCCTCTTTTCTTTTTTCGTTTCTTTCTTGATTTATTTTTTATTTTTCATTAGTTCTGATTTTTATATTCTTTTTATACTTCTTTATCCTTTCCCTCTTTCTTTTTACTACCATTCTTTATTTTTTCATTCATTTCTTTTTCGTTCCCACTATCTTCATTCCAATTTATAGGTTTTCTTTTTTGCTTTCTTTCATCCTTCTTTCTTTTTCATTCATTCATTGCCTTTCATCCTTCTTTCCTTTTCATTCATTCACTTCTTTTCCTGTCGATATTTTTTTCTTTCTTTTTTTTCTCACATTTTCTTCCCGGCTTTCTTTAATTTAATCTCATTCACTCACTCTCTTCTTTGCTACTTACTTTGTCTTTATTCATTCTTTTGTTCTTTCTTCTCATTTCATTATTTCTCTTTATTTTTCATCTTCCATTTGTATTTCCCTTTTTTATTACCCTTTTCCTTCTTTCTGTCCTTCTCTTTATCGTCGCTTTTCATTCCTGATTTCTTTTTCAGCTTTTGTCTTCCCTTGTTCATATGCCACCTTTTATTCCCTGCTTCTTTCTTTTCTTCTTTCTCTTTTCTGTTATTATTTCTGTTTTACGAGGCGTGCAGTGGCTTCCTGTCTGTCCCTTCCGTATCGCATTTCCTATTACAGCTGTATCTGTTATCATTAATTGACGTTTGATATTAGCCCTCTGAGTTCTATGGGCCATGATGGAACTAGCAGATGGACCACGCCCCCGCCTCTGAACAAACCTTCTTCTTCTTCTGCTGATCCCTGTTTTCCTATTGATGCCATCAAGAGAGAACTGATCTATAATCATCCTCTCATGCTAAAAAGCGCTCTGGGGATGTAAACAGGACTTGCAGGTGTGGTCCAACGGTTAGTGTTTGTAATCTGAGCAGAAATTTCTTGCTAGATCTCTGCTGTATGTCGGAACCAAAATGTAGGAGAGAATTCTGATAGTATATACAGAGGTATCACGCCTGTGCGATTGCGTGAATATTAACTGGACAGATTCTGGATTTATAAGAAGATATTTATGCCCCTGAGTAATATTACACGTTTCACTGGAAGGCAAAAGCGATTTTTCGGTTTCAAATGTTAACAGAGAGAAACGAACAGAGAGATATACGCACAGTCTAAGACGGATACATATCAACAGAAATTGCTTGATAAGTATCTTGTATTATTTTGACTCGAGTAACAAACTATAAAAATGATGTACTTCCCCAGCGCCGTCGAATATTCGAAATCGTAAGTTGAGGAGAGCGAGCATGAGGTGAACGGATGTGACCAGAAACATAAGCCTTAAAAGAAAACTTGGAAAATATCTGACAGCCATTACGGTTATTTGTATTTGTATTATAGTTTTCAATTGCGTAAAACATTGGCATTATGAGTGAAATGAAGATTGTAGGTGTGTGTGTCTCTGTCTCTGTCTCTGTCTCTGTCTCTCTCTCTCTCTCTCTCTCTCTCTCTCTCTCTCTCTCCACACACCCACACGTACAGTTTTATGTGTTAGCATGTGTGTATGCCTGCAGTGAAGTTGAGGGAGAGGATAAACGATAAAAGAAACAGTTATGTATAATCTTTCTCACACTCAATACGTCAATGAAACATTGAATTCACTACTCTCTCTCTCTCTCACACACACATATATATATATATATATATGTGTGTGTGTGTGTATACTCACACACATATATTTATATATATGTGTGTGTGTGTATGTGTGTGTGTCTGTGTGTGTGTGTGTGAATGTTTATGTCGGTAGTTATGTTCCAAGTTGTAGACTAGAGTGTTGAAACTAGGTGGCTGAAATTTGGCATAGGGGTACATCTTTTCAAGGCGAAGGTCATAGGCTATGTTACTCTTTTGACTATGAATGTGAGTGGATCAAAAATGTTTCTTCGAATTGTACCGAACTTTGTATTTGTGTATATTTTGGGTCTAAGGGAAGCTACTGAGGTTTTTACCCATTTTTCGCTTAGTGAATGTTTGGTGTCTAAGGAAAGCTACTGAGTACTGAATGTACGACTGTTACGCTTTTTACCTACAATCAGAGTGTAGTATCTGCCTGGTCCCCGGTCCTTCTGAACTGGAATCCGTTACGATTTCTAACCGAGAAACCTACATAATATTAAGCGGGAAAGGGTATTGTAAAACAAATGTGATAAGCTTTCTCTGATATTATGTCCTATAAACAGAAATTTACCACCATTAGTAAACAGTGAGATACATTTTAATAATTGAATTGATGCGCGCCAAGAATGTGATGCTCCATGTAGCTTTCTTAATGGATATATCAATTCAACGAGCTTCGTCCTTTTCAAGTGTCTCTCTATTTTTCAATATAGCGTTCAGTCGTTTGTTTATTAATTAAATGTTTAACTTATAATCTGTCAGCTTTCCCTCTGTCTATTTATTTCACTCATTTCACGTTCATCTTTCGATCTATTTGCTATCTATTTTTTCATTTATCTTTACTGATATTTATCTATTCTTTCCATTTCTCTATCCTCTTTCTCCCATAGAAGATGGCCGCTGAGTACATTCTAGGCGCTAGCATGTTTTCCTTTGATGTTAATAGACGATATTTAAGCCCAAAATGCTGACTCTTTTTATTAAACCGTTTCGAGTTATTGATACCAATCAATCTTTCTATTCACCAGCAGCCGGTACATTTGAGTGCCTGTCAAATTTGTCATATGTTCGTTGTATATATCGATGTTTGAGTGTATATTTGCGCATATATGCACGCCGCCCGTGTGCTTATTGACTAAGCTTAGCTTAATCAGACACAAGGACAGATTTGTGGAGCATCTAGTGAAGATCAAACTCACTACAATAGAAAACTTGTTAGTAAATCACCACAGTACATCCTATACTTCTTATGGAGTGCCTCGTTCGTAGATCCATCAAGAGTTTGCCTCTGGCGCCAGCAACCTGTATTTGGAAGTAGATAAAGTTTAGCTTTGTGTGGATTTCAGTGGGCACACGATCTCATCCCATCAAGCATAATCAGAAAATGCTATAATTAGAGAACTGTTCGTATGATGTAAATCTCTGTTAATCATTTCTGAGTAATCAATCAAATCCAGGATTCCTGACGGACATGAAGCAAAGAATAGGTCAACTGTTAGTCAGAGAGAGTCCACATCATTACCAAAACAGGGCGTTCAAGGAAAACTGAATCAGTCCATATGAAGTACCCTGATTACCTAGCTCGAAAACCGGGTGATAAACAAAGCATAACCCACACCAATGCCATGTACCATTCACCTGGGAAAAGGCCGGAAAATGGGCCGACTGAAACATTCTGAAAATCAAGAAAGAAAAACATAATGTACAAAACCATGCAATGAATCTTTTTGTTTTGAAGCATTAGTAAGAGTTTCATTTGTTACAACGTCAAAGATACAACTGAATAGAAAACTGCGAAGAAGTGTTTGAATGTAATGCTACAGTGTCGTCTGTTTATGACTAAGATTATCATGCTCCAGTTTAAACAATGAGATCAGAAGTCAAATGCGCTTGGTAATGCTCTGCTGTCAACCACTTCAGAATTGATAACTAGTGCCAAATTGTTATACTTGAAGAAGTTCCATTAGCGATTCGAGTAATTCCTTCTCACTAGCAACATCCAAATATACATAACTTTTGATTTTACATGCGTTTACACAGGCGCATGCATATACCCAGATTGGAAATTAAAAATGTAAGAATATTTTTCAATGTTTTTATTTTTATTTAAAATGTTGGTTTGTTTTCCTTTTTTTAATTTTTATTTTCCAAAATCGTTCACTATTCTTTTATTTTCTACGTCTTCCATTTTGTTTTCGATTTATCTATTTTGTCATTGCCCAATGGTTCCTTTGCATTTCTTTGAGATTCTCTTTTCCTTTTCTTTCATTTATTTTTCGTGTATTTTGTAAATTGTCTCCTTTTTTTTCAATTTTGTAAAAGAGTTTCTCTCATCTTTGATATTTTAGTTCATTAATTATTGCTTTATAATCAATCTAAGTTCATTTTCCCTGTTTTATTCCCTTTTTTCAACTTCATTCTTTGATTAACCTCATTTATTCTCGTTTTTCCTTTTCACAAATGTCTTCATTTCTCTTTCTTTTCCTTACTATTCTTTCGTCTCCTTCGCTTCATAGAAATCTCCATTATGATCGAAAAGCTAATCTCGTTTTAAAAAGGTTCAGATCAAATAGAATTCAGGTAGAGATAAAGACAATAAAAACAACACATACCAAGATAACAGTGATATATATATATATATTGGTGTTTTAAATACTCAGAATCAAAATAGAATTAATTAAATACAGGAATACCTTGAATAATGCGGTTTCAATTAGTGCGGGTTTTGGTGTAGTACGATTAAGGTATAGCTGTACAAATTAATATAACTATGTATAAGCAGAGAACAAAACCATATTGAATTATAATGGGACCTTGAACAGTGCGTTTTAAACTGTAGGGAAAATTTTGGAACGAATTAACTGCACTAATCAATGTATAGCTGGAACATGAAATATCCATATTGCAACTGGATAAAATAATAATGATCATAGAAGTGACAACAACAAATGACCTTTGACTCTGTTTTCCTCTTCCTCTTCTTTCACTTCACTTTCCAATAACTGTAACAATAACGACTACCACAACAATAATAATAACATAATAATATACATTTTGATAAAAGCGTTAGTAATAATGACAACCACAACAATCACTAAAACATTAAAATAATCCAACATTAAAATAATCATCATCATTATCATATACAAAAAGTACATCTTTTTTGTTTATTGTTGATGGCGATTGGCTGACTGCCTGAAAAGGCCATATTTTGGCTAAGCGGAAATCATGTGCGCATGACACGATGGCGTTAAAGACAGATCCATCTTCAAATTGTATAACAAACACATTCTCTACCACCCGTACCCCACCACCCGCACCCCTACCACCCCAAAACAGAAAGCAGGAGAATGGAAACTGTTAATTCTTCGTGATGTTTTCACTTTCTTTTCCATTAAACTAGATCTGATTTCTTCCATGGATAATTTTCGGTTTTAATGTATACATGTACATATATGGCTAATTTATGTATGCATTCGACTGTATGGCTGTTCAAATCGGTATTTCTGTGAGTATATATATATACATTTGTATGTATGCGGTTATTTTTCAGTGTCTAAGTAGATGAATAAGCTTGTGTATGCCAATGTATACAACTGTGTGCGTGGGTAAAAATATAGAAAACAAAGGTGAAACGATTTCAAACTGAAAAGAAAATTCCAACTAGCTTTTAGGGGTTGCTTTATCTATGGATAGATAGATAGATAGATAGATAGATAGATAGATAGATAGATAGATATGAACAGACTGAGATAGATAGATAGATAGATAGATAGATAGATAGATAGATAGACTTTTACAATTGTATATAGATAGATAGTGAGATACACTTATATAGATAGATAGATATTTACAATTGTGTTGTAAATATCTATCAATAATAACACTCATTGTTCTCATCCTGACAATTATTCTGCGCATCATCTTTTATTATCAATATCTTCATCAATGTCATAATGATATCTCTTCAAAATGTATTTGTTTCTATAATTCTTATTATCTCTATATATCCATCTGACGACTGACGGTGAAGAGGTAGAGAAAGTGAAGATAACAGAGAACGGAATGGACGATGAACTGAGATCAAACACTGATTCTTTTGCAATTATTCCTTTAATGCTTCTCTTATATTTTACTTTCTCATTTTACCGATCTTCACCTTCAGGTGACAGAACTTATAAGCATTCAAACTTCTATAAACATGATGTTTTTATTGGATGGGGCTGCTGTAGGCATTTAGTAATGTCCCAACAAGATAAAGAATGTGACATACTGTTTAATAAGAGAATTTCCTAATATGGCACTCATATATTAACCACAGACATCAGTGAATACTTTCGCATTTCCTTTTAAATCTGACGCAGAAATGCTATCTAGAAGACGTCCCACTTCAAGGATATTTAATGAAAGCTAGAATCTACCACGTCTGGCGTCATCGAATCATAATAGGAAGATTTTTCTGGTTTAGTTATATCAATTAATAATCAAGGGAATTCCTCATTCCTATCTGATTTAAAGTGCCATTATAGTTTAGTTAGTCTGAATACCTATGTATTCAATAAGACAACTGGCCATTAAACCAACTTTTATAAAACAACTGACCATTAAACCAA
>VCCN01003977.1:6348144-6359057 GCA_006491835.1 Architeuthis dux
CGGCGGTTGTAGATCATTATTTTAGGCATATAAACACATACTACAAGTTCGTTGTGTTTAATTATGTGCATAAAAGATAAAACTGAATCTTTTAGAGAATCTGTTTCTAATAATGAAAGATACATTTGGACGAGATCATCGAATTCTTTCCTTAATTATGTGTTTCTCAAGGAGGTGCGGGTGGCGAAAAGGTTAACGGCGCGGACAGTGGAATAGGCGAGACGAGTTCAAACTCCGGTCGAGGCTGTTTATGTTCACTTCGCACTAATGCCCTTGGGAAAGGCATGAATCCATCTCTTCTCCCCCCAGCTATGTGCAAAATAGCAGGGCAGACTGGGATTTCTAGCCTTGAGAAGGCTAGGAGAAGAACAACTCGTAATTGTGTGACATGAGAAAATATCACAACTTTCACCTTTCCACTTTCACCTTTCCACTTTCACCTTTCCACTTTCACCTTTCCCCTCTTTTTTTCCTTCATACTCTTTACTTCGTCGTTTTTTATCATTCTCTTTCCTTTCACCTTTTCCATCTCTTTTCCCGTTATTTTCTTTCTTTTCGCTTTTTCCATCGTTTTCTCTCCTTTCGCTTTTTCCATCTCTTTTTCCATCATTTTCTTTCTTTTCTAAACCAGGGTGTGGAGCCCCTTTAAGACTGTTGGATGCCAAATTTGACGTCAAGCTGATGCCAAACGAGGCCAAGAGAGGGATTCTGTCGACTGGGATTGAGCCCTGGAGATCTGACTCCAATATCGTTCCATTGTCTATATCGAGACAGAAGGAGACCGTTTTCTATCTCTCATGATGATCCCATAACAAATATTGATGCGTAAGTCTTCCTTGTTCAAAGTTAAATTTTAAAATCAATTATGAAAAGTCAAATTAGTCTTTGATTGTAAATTTTAAATTTGCATAAATATTAGTATAATTGATGTACTTTATCAGTTTAAAACCATACGGCAATCTATCCTCTTTAAGAAAAGCTCAAGTTTATTGAGTTCAGTATATTTTTTATTATGGGGAGACCGGAGCTAATTGATACATTTTCCACTTAGATGGCTGTAACTTCCTATGAAATTAATTCACTAAAACACAAACCTGACCAAACGTTACTATGGAAAAGAGACTTTCTTTGGATGGGTCATTTAAATCTGAAACATTTGATAGTAGGCAAAGATGTGATGAATATATTGTTATAACTGATAAATATACAATTTTAAACCAGACAGAAGCATTAACAATAATAGAAAATGCATATG
The DNA here is from genome assembly GCA_006491835.1 of Architeuthis dux. Lineage (NCBI taxonomy): Eukaryota > Metazoa > Mollusca > Cephalopoda > Oegopsida > Architeuthidae > Architeuthis > Architeuthis dux. The sequence goes on from VCCN01003977.1 coordinate 6,349,400, forward strand.
AGTAAAAATTAAGATTTTAGGAATATAATGATTATCTGGTAGGACAAGTAGAATCATATGTGAGTGGACCTCAATGATGCATTGTAATAAGGCGGAAGATGGAAAAAAGTACAACAAGAAAAGAATGACGAACCCAAACAGAACTTTATTGACAGCCCTCTCCCCCCCAAAATGGAAAAGGATATCAAAACAACATCAGTAGCAAATCTTAGCCACCAAAGAGCAAATTATTAATTTGATTCCTTATGCTAGACAATTAATAGCCAAATTCAGAATCATCCGACGTACAGTTTTGACAAAATAATCCCTGTTGTTTTTTTAAACGTCCACATTTGACAAGCTGTGCACCTTACCCTATTCTCACCAGGCCTTGAATTGGAATACGGTTCTACTCACACGAAACAAAAGATTTCATCATCTGTGGATTCATCAGTTTTTCCTCTGCCCCAATTGCGTGCAATTACAGCGTACCAAGTAGCCCCACTTACAATGTACCAACCAGCCCCGAACACATGGTTCTGTTTATATTCTATTCCAAGAAAATGTTATGACAGAAGCACTATCATCAACCGCACTTTACAGTATGAATTAGGAACACGTTCGTCAAAGTTAACAGGTTACTTACCAGTGTGCAAGAGCGTTTTTCATGCAAAACCTTTCATGCTTACAGAACATGTGACTCAAACTTAGAAGATAAATGGCTGACTGTGGTGCCATCAAGTGGTGGAAACAAAAATTAAAGCAAATGATTCGATCTGTCCCATGTACCAACCAGCCCCGCCCCCCTCTATTGTGATGTGTTTCCTATGGCGGGTTATGGCCCTACCTAAATATCTTGCTTATTGTTGATTACCTATATATTTTGAAACTCTTTATATGTTTGTTTATATAGATGCGCATATAAACATAAACACATTCTATTTGGCAGTTGTAAGCAAGCTTGTCTCACAAGCCATGACTAGTGAGTTCCATCCTCACTAAGTACTTCATGAACGTGGCCTTAGACAACAACTATTTGGCTTCATTCAACAAATACATAAATATATATATATATATGTGCGTGTGTGTGTGTATGTGTGTGTACGTGCATTTGCACCTATGTAGACATGAATGAATGTATGTTTGTATATATGTGCATATATGTGAATGTATGTAGCTATCGATATTGATTCTCCACCTATTAATCACATCTGTAAGAATATGTGAGGTTTTCTTCATCTATTTAAGACCCGTTCTTTTATTTTACTTGATTTTATTTGAGAACTTCTGGGTATATTTCGAGTCGTGCAATCCCGGCACAAAATTTAAAAGCGTATAAATGTCAAGATTCTAGCGAAAGGCTGTTATGTATTACCCCCTTGACCTTGTAGAGGTGCCAAAAATCCACAAGTCCAGCCAAACACAAAGATACGCCTACTAAACTGTAACAGGTAGGTAGTCCTTAATCAAGAACAATAAAAATGTATATTGAGCGATTTGATTCTTTCAGCGTGTAGCTATGAAGGTGGGTGTAACATGGTATTAGGGTGTGTATGTGTATTCGCACACATCAATCAGCTTTCTTTCTCGCGAGGAATTGCACTGTCTCACCTTCTGACTGACCTACGCACATGCATACATATAAATCCTTTCAATTCCTCTCCCTTCTGCGCATGTGTGTGTGTGCGTGTGTGAGTTCATGTGTAATTATGCATGCAAACACACACACATATATATATATATATGTGTGTGTGTGTGTGTGTGTGTGTGTGTGGTGTACAATATGATAAAGGTTATCCGACATAATGATGCTAGACAATGTGGAGACTTAGAATAATTTGCAAGAGATTATTTAATACTTTAACATGTTTCGACTTATTAAAGTCGTTTTCAAAAGGCAATCGAAGAAATGATGTGTCTGCATTAATTAAAATATAGTGTTATGTTTCTGATTTTACAAAAGTATCTTTGCTTTCTGTCTCCCTCTATATATCTTTCTTTCTATCGTCTGCTGGCAAAAAAGGGTACAAAGGTTATAAGCTGATAAACTGTTCAAATAATTTTGGTGCATATATTTTTCCATTTAAGACAATTGTGAAACAATTGCAAGAGAAAAGCTAATTGATATTTATAACATTCTTGTTGACAACAAAGCGACATGTGTCGTTATACAAGCAACATGTGTCGTTATACAAGCGGCATATGTCGTTATAGAAGCGACATGTGTCGTTATACAAGCAACATGTGTCGTTATACAAGCGACATGTGTCGTTATACAAGCAACATGTGTCGTTATACAAGCGACACGTGTCGTTATACACGACCGAAACTTGCACCATGTTAATTTAATCGCAATAATCTTTGTGTTATTATTAGTCCTGGCGCTGTAATAGAGCCCCGTAGGAATTATTGAGTTGACTAATGAAACCAATTGGACATGTTAGGAGGGACCTTCAATGAGTAAGAATATATTGGGTGGATATTCCAGATCAGTTGCAAAAATAAATTTAGCCTCATTTTTTTATAATGGCGGATTTTCGCTGTAGTGCCGTAGTCAGAAAATAATTGTTTCATCAAATATGGGCATATTGTATATCGTTGGAAAGGAAATTTCATGCTGAGTAAAGTTTACGGGAGAACTATAAGCCTCAGAGCAATTCAATTCGATCTATTTGCAGGCTAAGTTCAGGCAAATAAAAATAAAAGTGGCGGTGATCCAAAAAGGCAAAATATAGATTGGGGGTCCGAGATCCCAAAAAGGAGGGTGGGTTGGGCAGAGATCCAAAAGGGGAAAAAATAGGTGAGGGGTGTCTAAAGTAAAAGGCGGGGGCGGGGGCGGGGTCTACTGGAGCTTAGGTTCATGAAGGAAAAAATAGGCCCAAAATCTACAAAGGGAAATTATCTGTATTCGTGTTGTAATAATATCGATTGTAATTCTTTATTTTTTTTTTTCGTGAAGATTTGTATTTATTTATTTTATCCTTTTTTTATTTCGTTTTATTAATGTCACTTTTCCAATTCCATTTATGAACGTTGTCATTTTTCTGTGCTTCACAACGGAAAAATATTCAATAACAATAAACTGAAATTTAATTCAAACAAGTCTCAAACGACCCACCCGCGAATGTTGCGTCCCACAATGGAAACAGAATTAAAAATGAAATTAAAAAACACGTGTCTATTTAAACTTTCCGTTGGAATTACAGTTACTTCATTTTGAAACTGTGGCGGGAACTATGGCCGAGTTTTACCTTATAGTTACATCGTAAATAGACGCCGCTTGTTCCTTTTCGTAAAATAAAAAAAAGTGCTTCGAGATATATTAACACAGAGAGAGAGAGAGGGGGGAGAGAGAGAGAGGAGAGAGAGAGAGCGTTTAGAAATTAAAAGAGGCAGACATGTTTTCAGAGAGGACGAAAAATCATTTCTTCAAACAGCCATTCACAACAATATATAGGTGAGTCCGATCCGTGCGGCCGGGTATTTCGTTATGGACACCAAACTTACATTGGAGTGAGAAACTAAACAGGTAAGCAGAAGAGCTTGGGCAGAGTGACACTGATATTTGAGCCTGGGTCGGGGCACACGTCGACAAGTCAACCACATTAGAAGATGATAGTTGAGGGAGAAGGGTAGACGACATTGGGGTCTCGATTTTGATCGGATCCCTCTTGGCAGGTGTCATCAGTGGTTTGACTTGCAATTTGAAGTCACGCCTTGATGACTACATCTAATTTCAATGATATACATGCAAATTATTTATATATTTAACGTGTGAACTTATCTGTGCGTCTATTTTGCTTTCTATTTATCCATCTGTCAACCCTGCCCCCCCTCTCTCTCTCTCTCTCTCTCTCTCTGCACACATACGTGTGTTTAAGTGTGTGTGTGTGTGTGTGTGTGTGTGTGTGTGTGTGTGTGTGTGTGTTGCAAGCAATCACGTGAGAACCTGTTTCACTATAAATGACAATGGTCTATACCCATTTCCTACCCTTTTATCTCAAGCCTCTATCGATCTGTGTTCAGATCTTCATAGTCAACTTGATGGTTGAGATAGTTGTATGTTTACCTCCACTATTTATGGTCGCTGTTCAATCCCAGGTCGAAACTGAATGCTGATTTTCAAGGCCTGCATACTCTTGCCACTTGGGAAGGTTAACCGAACGTAAGTCACAACATTGTCTTAATTGTAAAATCTTCGATATCTATAAAGTATAAATATCCATCGTATCATTGGGTTTGCTTGGTAGCTGAGAGTTGTATTCCGTTTGAATTCTCGTAAAGGCCAGCATTTCAAACGCAGGTACGTAAGGATAAAGTAGACCCTCATCACTCGACATATTTAGCACTTCTTAACACAAGCAGTCAATTCACTGGTACCCTTGTGGGTAATCATAGTAAATCATCCGTCAATCATGTAATTAATGGATATACCTGTCTGCCCTGCTACCATTAAATTATAACTCTTTAACAAATGAGTTTACCCCAGGCTGTTGATATCGTTTTATCAATTTATCTTATCTTATGTCTTTTTATCAATCAAGTTGTCATTTCTGTCTTAAACTATTCGTATCTAACGTTGTCACATTATTTTGCAACATAATTTTGATGAAAGTGTTTTTCGTGCAGCGATCACATCTTTCTACCGTATTTATTGCTAAGAACAAGTTCTGAAAAATAGTTGAGTCTTAATTTACAACCAAACTAGAAAAGTCTTATCATCTACACAAAAACCGAATGGAATGTTTTAACTTTTTCTTTCTTAATTAAATTTTTAAATATTACTTTTGCCGGTTATGGCTATTTATTTGTGTTCATACCTACAATACGATGCGGTAACAGCTCCAAATACGATGCGGTAACAGATCCAAATAAATAGCCAGACAAAAAGAAAGACTCCGAATATAAGAGCAAGCCAATAGATATGAAGACAGATTTCCAAGAGGAACAGATCTGTTAGGTATGAAATTTTGACTGACAAAAAGCAGGAATATTTTATTGAAACAATCGCCTAAACACATTTCCTCCCAAATCATTGGAGATGGTTACCTTTAATTGAACTCGAAGTCTAATGAGAAGCATCAATGGCAAACTTTCAATTGTGTAAACCACTGTCAGGCCCATAAAAAGAAAAGAAAAAAGAAAGAAAGGAAAGACGTGCTCTTTAGATTTAAATACGGAAAGTCGGATATGGAATGATGGGATCAATTTCAGTACTAGCTACTGTATCTACTAGGTTCTTATCTCACCAATAAAACCTTTTCTAAGAAAGTGGGGGACAAAAAAGTGAAATGAAAATAAGAATGCTATTTCAATCAAAAAGAATAGTTATCGCTTGACATTGTTTTAACTAGTGCGCATGCGCTATCTATAATTTCTTTGTAATGCCTAACGCGCATGCCCTATCGTCTGTATCTGTTGGAACTGACGATTTCAAAACCGCCAGAAAAATTGAACAAAATGTTAATGGAAACATCGAAACAACAATGAAGACGGTTTAAATTTGAAAAGCCAAAAGAACTGAACCCAATAAAATCGCTTTTGGCTCATTTCAAGAACAGACCTAATCGGGTTTTTTTAAAAGTACTTTTTTCGGCATTGTTACTGCAATAGTAGTAAGATTAATATTCTCTGATGAAGTTTTAAAGTGAGTAAATTATACGGACAGATTTTTTTAATTGAGTTAAATTCATCCTTTTTAATACAGAATATGTTAGATCATTCGTATCTGAATTAAACAATTCCTTTAATTTTCGTTGGGAAAATAATCCGATTTTTATGATAAATAGAGAATGAAAGTGATTCCCATAACATCTTTATGGGTAATCAGTATTTGCTTATGAGGGGTGGTTGATGTTGTTAATATGTCAATGCTTCTTCACAGCATCTTTAATATCATTTATCAGTAGAAATAAAACACACTTCTCACTGGAAACCCTGAGCAGTAGTCCCGATGATAATGGGATTTAGTGAATACCAATAAATACCATATTTAATGTCAATTTACGTTTCCCTTAGTAGATTGGGGCTGTTTAATCTTCTACGAGAACATAACTAGTGTCAGGTTTTGCCAATCTAAAGAAAAGCCATACAAACTTGAACAATTAGTGGAATGCATAAATAATATCGATATCACACCCAAGAAATTTCGAAAAAAAACGAACATATATTCACTGACAAACACTCACACATTGGTAGGGGGTGGATAGTTTCTGGTCGACCCCTGGGTTACTGTGTGTGTGTGTGTGTGTGTGTGTGTGGTAGTAGGCTTTTATGTTTGTCTTGTGTTTGTATGTCCGGGAGGTGGGAAAAGGGAAACTTGCTCGGCTCAGAGGGACACGATCTTATCTATACGCGCATTGGTTTTATATTGGGGGTCAAGGCTCTGGGTATGTTATGTGTGTCTCGTTTTTGATCAGATTTGTGTGTGTGTATGTGTGCTCTTTGGGATGTGTGTGTGCGTGTGTGTGTGTGTGTGTTCTGAGGAAGCTAGAACTATAAGACAGGACACTACGCCACGAAAACCTCATCACAAACACACAGGAAAACACACTGAAACGTGAAATCACAAGAATAAGAAATGTACAACCAAACTACAACAAAACTCACATCCCTATGTACAAATAGTAAATGGAAATACATCGGACGCAAATACCTCATACAGAACATATCGAACACCATACTCGACACTACAGAACTAGAAGCCCTCAGTTTCGGCCTAAAATTCGCCACTGGCTGGAACAACAACAATATCACCGACATAAACTCTAGAATTCACCAAAGGTTACATACAAGGAATCATATCTTTACCAACACGGATAATACACCACCATCCCAAGAAGACACATCCAAGCCCCAAAGAAAATAGCAAACAATAACAGAATAGTAGTCAACGACAAAGGCGGGGGAATCGTAATTATGAACCCAGACACCTACATAAACAAAATAGATTCCCTACTAAACGATGACAAAACATACATTAAAAAACAGACAAACCATTAACAACGAAACAGACAAATTCATCAAAGCGTACAATCAAATAATAAAAACGAAAACCAAACATAGTCCACAATTATCGAACACCACCCAAGAATCCCTAAAAACTATATTGACTACCCAAGAAACACAAAAAGACGTACCGATGAGCCCCTCACAAAATAGAAAAGGCCACAGCTCAAATATTAACCCCCCTCCTAGGAACAATTATCTCTTCCCACCTCAAAAACTCGGGGGTACCTAATCAATGAACTAGAAAACAAATCCTTGGCCAACTTAGATATCAAATCACTATACACCAGCGTACCAGTAAAAATATGTTTAAACAAACTCAAAACTCACCTGAAAAGGTCTAAATTAAAACTACCCCTACCTATAGACAGAATTATTAAAATATGTACACTCGAAACAGACCAGTGTTATTTCGAATTCAACAACGAGTTCTAAGAACAAAAATATGGCCTATCTATGGGCTCACCTCTCGGTGGGATTTTGGCATGCCTTTTCATGGAAACCCTGGAATCAGGACTTTTTAGATACATCTTACCTAAAGAACCTATTACTTCCGATACATAGATGACGCTCTCCTAATTCACCCACACAACACCAGCTGTCCAAACTAACAGATAGACTCAACAAAGTAGAACCCACAATCGAATTCACGCACGAGATAGAATCCAACAACACCTTTCCTCGACATCCTAATACACAGAACCGACACAAACCTACAGCTAGCGTACACCGAAAACTCAGGATTAAGTCAGGTATGATCATAGGTTTTTACCTACGAGCCCTTAGGATATGCAGCCTCCAATTTCTAAAAGAATAAGAGACATATATAGAATCCAATTTCAAAAACCTCCACTACCCCTATTCTTTCATTCACAACGACAGAAGAAAGGCACTTAAAATTCACAACAAAAAGCAACATACCAGTACAGATAACACTAAGCACAAAAATGACACAGGCAGACGCATTATCCTCCCGACTAGCCTACAAACAACAGATCTCGGAAAACAATTAAAACATCTAGGATTACAAATTACAACGAAAACCTCTAGGACAATAAGAGACCAAATAAAAAAAAACACAAAACGAGGCAGACATATATGAAATACCATGCAATAACGGTCTTATGGTATATATTGGAGAAACGAATATACGAACATGGACGTGAACTGATACTAGACAACCACAACAACGCCCTGGTAATTCACCGAAACAAAACAGACCACAATTTCGATCTGAAGCAGGCCAGAATGGTTAAACACATTCATGACATTACGACGCGTAAGCTTGTCGAAGCAGCGGTCATTACAACCAGCAACACGATAACACAGCGATCTGGTTTCTACAATGTATCACCACATCTTGCAAAACTCATATTTAAACAACATAGCATCAAAAACAACACGAAAAAACATTTTCCATAGAAGCAGCATAGGTACGGATATCACGAACACACCAAACACACACACATTGCCAAGAGCACACATGCACACATGCACACATGCACAAATCCGATAAAAAAAGGACACACATAACATACCCAGAACTTTGACCCCAAATATAAAACCAACGCGGGCATAGATAAGATCTTGTCCCTCTGAGTCAACCTCCCGGACTTACAAACACAAGACAAGCAAAAAAGCCTATTACCTCACACACACACACACACACACACTAGTTTGTTCAATGGGAAGTTACTTATGGGGCTGTGGGGTGGTAACTTCCCATTGAACAAACTAGGTCACCCAAGTATACAAAACACATCTCATTTAATTTCCACTACACAGCATGGATCGTCGCACGACACTGATATATTCAAATCTCTTCTGATGTTGTTCACAACGACGAAATGCATAAATATTTATCTTTATGATAATAAATATGTTTGAGACGTAACACGCTTTTCTCAATCTTTGTTTTCCACATTGTCTAATCAAATCTACCATTCTGTCGGATTCCCTTACATCCACACAACTTATGCATATATACGCACACGGACATGTGTACGAGACTGTGATATTTTAGTTTGTAAATGTACACGTATATCTTGTCCCCTATCTCTCTAGTGTGTGTGTGTGTGTGTGTGTGTGTGATTGAGTCTGAATTTACACATACACATTTACAAGCCGAATGATGACACACAGACTCTAATTGTATTAATTTAAGACATGCATCTTGAACTCTTGAACAGTTTTTCGTCTTTCGTTTTTCGTTTACTTTTTCTTAACAAGGTGATTATTTTTTTAACTTATGTTATATTCGTTTTTTTCACCCATTAATCCATTTATTTGTTCACAATTTCTCAATATTTTTCTTCCTTTCTTGTCATTCACTCAGTGACTTTCTCGTTTTCTCTCTTTTCGTTTCTCAATCACGTTTTTATTATTGCCCCCTTGTTACGTTTTCGTTTCTTTCACCAATATTCAAATTATAATCAATTTAACTTTGACGAAACTTGACAGGTTTTCTCCTATCAGAAGACTATCTTTCCAACACCTGAAAGGTACGCCCACTCTTTGTGTCGGCTTCAATTAGGAGTTTAAACTATTTAGGAAGAATCAGTCACACGAAATTCACGATACTTATTTCCTTTCTCTTTATCCACTCGTTTCCAAAATTTCTCTTGCCCAATGTCTATTCTCTTGCTGTTGAGTTTCTTATATTTTTCTTAGT
>VCCN01003977.1:6367498-6377694 GCA_006491835.1 Architeuthis dux
TATGAGGTGCCAATTTATATTGCTTTAAAATATTTCGAGTGAAAACTTAGATTATTTGAATAGAATTAGTAACGCAAAATGGACTTCCAAAAATCTTGTTTTCACTTGAAAGCAAGATTTCAATAATACCCAAGGGATGTAACTCTGCAAATTTCAACTGGGAGTGGCCTCCCTTGTAAATTATTTTTGAAAAAAACTCCCAAATTTATATTTCATAGTTAAAGATTTATATGGGCCCTAATTTCACAAGTGTATCATTTTATTTAGATTTTTTTTTTCACGATGACATATTTAATAGATTATGTAAAAATTACATGATGACGAGAAATAATTATGCAGATTTATAAATCTTCTGGAAATAAAAGGAAATATGCATACTCAATATGTTTATAAGGATATCTCACATTTCTTTTTCTTTCCTATACACAAAGAGATAATTATTATTTTTAAATCCGATGAACGCTATTTACTCACTGCCGGAGGGAAATCGGTCTGACTAAAAGTTTCGATAAAATCAACTAATAAATTAAGATGAAGCTAATAAAAAGTAGTCATAAAAAATTTACAAATAATAATGATTTATAATACCTCATCTGATAAAAATTTTTACAAAACGAAAAAAAATATATTAAAATACTGAAACTATCAGAATGTAAACAAACATGGCTGCTGATTGGAATGAAGGATGGATTTAACAGTGTTATTTGGACTTCTCTCTTCTGGTTGAGCTTTGGTAGCTCAATTGGTAGCGCAGGTCGGCATAAACAATGGTTCCCGTTGGAGATGTGGGTTCGAATCCCACCTAAGGTTCATTCTTTAATCAACGCTACTTACTGCCGGAGGGAAATCAGCCTGAGTAAAAATTGTGATAAAAAGCAATTAATAAATTAAGATAAATATAAAAAAGTAGTCGTAAAATTTTTTCAAATGTTTTATAATACTTCATCTAATATAGTAAATTGTTCTCACACTGCAGTCATCATAATACTGTAGTTCCGCAAAAAAATATCTCTGATCAACAAATATATTGATTGGGGAGTGGGAGCGAATGGTGGAGAAACATATTAAAAATAATCCTAGGAAATAATTCAAAATGGTTTATGAATAAACCAAAGTAGTAAATTCTACTTAAACTTTGGTTTGGCTAACATGTTGCCTACAGAGAGCAAAGTGTCCTCAAAATACCCCAAATTACACAGGCACGCAACATTCACCCACCTTTTGTTGAACTCCATCAAGGGCAATCTTTAACTGTTATTGTTTACGCACATAATGTGCGAGCTTTCATTCAAACTTAAAAGCTTTGCCTTCAATTAAATTCATGTCTCTTGATCGTAAAGGGATTAAAAGGTATGTAGACCTAGATATAGATAAAAGGATCATGTTCCCATCAAGCACCCTAAATCTTTGCAACCAGTTCAGAATCTCTATTTTCAACACGCAGACTTTGTTTAACTTGGTAACTAACGCTGCTGACATTTCAGTGACGTCACCGTGGTCAAGGAAAAAAGCATCCTTTTAAATTTGCAAAGATTCAGGGTGCTCGATGATCCAGATAAAATTGTAAAAAGTGAGGACTTCTTTTATTCATTACTCTATTGCATGTCATAGTACTATATGTATAACCTGATGAGTGGAATGTATGGTCGGGACCTGCCTGTAAGATTTTTTTTTAAAGTAACTCAACCGCTGGTCGAGTCAGAGGGAAAGTTTATTCATCCCAAAATAATTTGTCTCAACTGAAATACTGATGCAAAGAAGATTGACTCCTGCCTAAAAGAAAAGAATCATATAACATGTAATGAACTATGGCAACTTTGATCTCATTGTTTTACCTTTCCTCTTCCTCCACATACAATGAAGAACTTCAAAAGTCTGATGAACAAACATTGCAAAGAAAAAAAAAGGAAACTACAGGATACGTAAGAATATGAAATTTGCCGTCTTTGAAGTTTGTATGACTAGAAATCTATTAGGGTGTTTATTTCTGCTCAGTTCCCCCTGATAACGATTCAATTGAATATTTTCAAAAAAATTTTAAAATGTAATAAAAGATGTTATTTTTTTCTCAGTCGAGAAAGCTGTGAGAGAGAATTGACTTGACCGAGTCGAGTGGTCGAGTTAAATCTTACAGGCTGTTCGGGACAGAACTGGTCACGCAACTCTATTTTAAGACCACCTGCAGTATGTGACCAGGTTTGGCTGGCAGCACGTACTACAGTATAGCATTTAAATTTTCTTAATGTGGATACAACAAAAACGAAAAAAAATACCAGTGACACCTTGGTATTACCTGCAGATGTCAGGAAATACTCTGGCTCTGGAGGTGCTGTCTGGAGAATGAATCTCCAGTGCTAAGCAAATCACAGTAACTCTGACAAGTTAGTAATAATCAGCGTTTTTTGCCAACAGAAGACATCATAACTTTATTAAAAATCAAACATTCAGAATAAAGTATTTTATGAGACATAAGATTTTTAAAATGCATATCCGACTTCAGAGTTGCTTCCCTTTATACAGAAAAAATAAGGGATCCGTCGAGTTCATCCCCAACAATTCATAGCCATATACAATTCATAGCTGTGAATTACGGAACATTCAACCCCAACCTAGTTTAACAATATTAATACCAGCTATAAATTAATTGATTGTGCTTTGCAAAGTGAGTGTATTTTGTTAGTATAGAATGTGTTAAGGTGTGTGTTTGTTATTCTTAACCATTTCAAATTATGCACTATCCCATGAATTTAGATTTATTTTTCTAAAAACTAAAAAAAACATCTATTCATGCGATGTTACTATCTACTCTAATAATCAGAAGTATCCACTGTTTCAAACAATGCACTATCCCCACAAAATGAATTTAGTATTTTTTTTCTAAAAACCAAACCAACTCAATCCAAATATATCAATGATTTTTTTCCCCACTGTGACTAACAAGTAGATCATATGAAAAAAAACAACAGATCAGGACAGATGTTATATAGCTGAATTTGCTGGCCGTTATCAGTGGGTTCAATCCTCATCGGATCTCCCAGTATTGATAGTCGGATACCAATTCATTCTAACTTACTATACTTATATGATGAACAGTGTAATTTTCTTGGGTTTGCTGTCCGCAACACTGGACTCTCACTCATGGATAAGGTCGACAGAATAATCGGGCCGATATTTGACATTTTCAGATAATCGGCCTCGGACGAATATTGAGCGTCATGAGGCCGATTTTTATTCTAATAGAAAAAAGTATCTTAATTTAAAACTGAAAGGTTGAAAGAGAGGGGGGCAAAAAAGTATGTAAATTTTCATGAATTCAGCTTGGTGATATCAGAGGATTGATCCAGTCGGAGGTGGGGTAGTAAAGTCCAGAGAGACGACCGTACAACACCGAGTGAGGGGGGTATTGAGGAAGGGTTGAGGCAGTCGTGTTGGTTCTTTGTTTCATAGGAAAGAAAGAATACTAAGGAAGGGAAGATAGTCTTAGGCTTCTTTAGTTGTCGGCTGGTTGTCACTGGAAGCAAAGCAAAGAAAATACGGGAGAGCAAGAAAATAGAGGGTAAACATTGAAGTGTTTATAACTAATGTATGCATTTCATAACTTTTTCAATCCCCAAACAGAGACAATGCACATTTTTTATTTTTCAAATATTTTTCTTGTGTTCAAGTGAAAAATACATTATTTTAGATAAAAAAAAAAGTTGCCCCCACTCTCTAAATAGCGGCATCAGCCAAAACCCATATCGGTCAACCACTACTCAGGGGTAAAAGTTTTGCCAATAAAAGTACCGCCTTCCCACCTTTTGAAACTATGAACGCTTCAACTGAAACAAATTTGCTATTATTTTTTCTTAGAAAATAGTTTCATAAAAATTAAAATATATCAATGAATTTTTTCACAGGTATTAACTAGTATATATGAATGGCCAAGCATAAGTGCCCAAGACAACATTTTTAAAAAGTTAATATTTTCGTTATTTTTAGAGCTACAATACAGCATTGTAGCTCTAAAAATAATGAAAATATCAACTTTTAGAAATGGTGTCTTGGGCACTTATCATGCTTGGCCATTCATTCACTAGTATACTAGTTAATACCTGTGAAAAAATTCATTGATATATTTGAATTTTTATGAAACTATTTTCTAAGAAAAAATAATAGCAAAAATTATCTTGCGAGGTCACTCAAATATAATTTGTGAGATTAACACTTGGTTATCTTCTTTTGCTTTTAACACTGTTAGACTAAGTTCAAAAACTTCTGGACACCAAAATCGTCCACTTGATTTCAAGCCTGTAAATGAGCAATCTTTTATTCTATTAAAGCCAGTCTGCTCAGCCAAGAGTAGAAATATTTGCATATAAAATATGATCAAGAGAAATCATTTGTTTAGAAATGAATCTTGATTGAATGAAGCCAAGGAACACAAAAACACGTAGGTATTTCTCCACTTTATTCATTCACGTACAGCTGAAAACTTTTGAGCTTCTAGTATGAAGGAAAAAAAAAAAAAAAAGCTAAGAGTGGAAATTTACAAAATTATTTCAAGAAAAGAAAATAGAACCATTACAAATAAATGTTCTAAATTTGTTTGAAGCATTCATTTACAAAAATATAGAATTAAAATAGATATCAAAATGTTATAAATGTTGATATTTGTAATTGTATAGATCAAGATCAGATACTTATATCATTTCATTTTGTAAAATTGTTCATATTCATAATTTTCTCTTTTTCTTCATTACAGATGGAAGAAAACAAAATGGATTTGGCCTAAAATATTGGAATAAGATTTTAAAATTTCAGTATTATGGATTTTGTGTACAATCATCACACAAGTGATTGATGAACAATTTAAATTCTTACAGAGATTCATTGTTTGGGTGCAGGCCCTACGTGGAAAGACCAAGGTATGTGATACCAAATTGGGAAAAGGTATTTGGTCACTGTCACAAAAATAGAACATAATGTGGATGATAATGATACAATATAGAAGAGGTCAACAGAATATGGTAGAAGAGATCAAAAGAATATGGTAAAAGCCTTAGCTCAGGAAGTCAGGTGGGGGGATACAAATGTATTTACTTATCCTTTTAGGCTAGCAGATTCAGATTTAAAAAAATGTTTTGTCGGAATTCTTTTTCATAAGTTGAATCCCATGTTATCTTCTGGGTACAGTTTTAATGAAGATTAAGATATTAGTTTTAGGGTATCAGATTGTGTAAACCTCACATTGTATAAGTGCCTTAAAGTAAGTAAAAAAGAAAGAAAAAAAAAAAGATATTGGAGCTGGATATTTTTTAACAATGATTACATGGGTATTACGAATTTAAACAGCTGCATTTGAATTTCACTTGACAAATTACTTCCAATAATAAGCTCCCAGCATAATGTGTCGGAAAAATTCAAAATTAACTCCTTAAATATAAAAGAAAGAAAATTCTATCAGTTTCCAGCAGGGAAGGAAAAAATAAAATTCTGTTCCAATCTTGCTCAACTTCATAGACACTTTTATTCATTATATTTTTAGAAGAAGCTTGTATTTTGACGTCAAAGTCATTAAAGTATTGTCTCGATCATTTAAAAGTCAGGCCCTGCTACCCTGGTGTTCAAAGGGTCTAACTTCGAGCAAAGTTGTATTAAGCTACTTGGGAATGATAGAACAATATGATTCAAACCTTGTCACATTTTTTCATGAGCCTATTTAACATCCCTACTTGGTTTCCTTATTTAGAGAAAACCTTTTTCTAAAAATACTCTTCTTTTTTTTTATATAAATTCTTTTTTACTTTTATGAGAAAAGACCAAGAAATGACCTAAAATAACTACTCACATAAAAATTAATGTTATAAATTTTCATAGGATTTATGAATTCTTATTATACTAATGTATAATAAGAATTCATAAATCCTATGAAAAGAATCATTGGCTACAACAGCAGAATAGTTTCCAGTTTATGTATATAGCTGCCAAGATCTTTGAAAATTTTAATTTATTTCTGTTAATTTTGACCTGCATCAGTAAGTTTCTTCATGCAATGTCAAGAAGTCTTGGAATGTTCAATTATATTTTTTCGCAATATCATAAGTGAAAAACTCATGTGCAAGCATACATACACTGAGACCAATTACATATAAAACAGGGTTTGTGTAGTTTTCAAAAATGACAAATAAATTATATACACAAATTGGCCATAACTACTGTTATTTTATTCTTCCTAATATTTCGCTCCTCCTTTGCCAATCAATTTATTATAGTAGCATGTAAGAAATATGGTATTAACCAGCAACTTGAAATGTACTAATACTATAAAATATCTGTATTTCATATTTCACAATCTTAAGGATACTATTAATTTTGCTGCAAGTTTTAGATATGTAGTATTCACTAGATGAGACATAAAAAAAATATATGAGATCCGATTTTAAAAATTCGGAAAAGTATAAATCAAAAAAAAGTTAAATCTTTTTTCTGTTAAATATAAGAGGAAGAAACTGTACACCCCAAAACTCTACATAATACATACACGTGTACAAAGCGTCATTATAAAATAAGACATATAAAACACAAATATTCTCTTTAAGGAAAGAAGAAAAAAGAGAGGAGAGAGTGGAAATAGCATATTTTTTCGTCAATGAACACAACCAAATCATAAAAGAAAGACTTTTTTTATGAAGACTGAACACTCATCTTTCAAAATTTATTTAGTAAAATACTCTTCATTTCTCTATGGAGCGTTTCACAAAAGATTGTATAACATTAGAGAAAATAGCATCTTCTTAGGTCTAATCTCTAAAAATAGAATAAATTTGGATGAATGCCTAATAAGCAAGGATTCAATAGAAATCTTTAAAAACTGAATAAAATGTTTTAAACTTTAAGTTGAGAGTGCACTTATGAAAACAACAGGCTTACCTTTATTCATTATCATTGTTATAAGAGGCTTCTAATTATTCAAAATCACTCGCTGCTGATCAACAATATATTTTTAATACACCCAATTTTTTTTTTAAATAAAATAAATTTACTATGTCTAAGTGTTTTCGGACTGTTGTCCTCATCTTGGTTCATCTTTTGAACACAACAGCGCCAGAGGGCCGTCTTTTTAAGGGGGTCATTTTTAGACGTCCATAAAAATGGAATAGAAGAAAAGGCAGATAACTCTTTCCGCCCTATCTTCCATTCCAAAGATGGCCAACTACTGTACACTGAGCATTTTTATCTATAGATATTATATAGATACAGGCATCCCCCCATTATAACGTAGGTGTTGGGGTCCTAGAAAGCCAACCGCATTATAACCAAGCCACGATAACTACAGGGATGGGTAGGGTGATATTCAAGTCGGGCGATAGATAAATATGGCAAACACTGTTTATCGTATGAAAACTAAATGATGTTTGAACAAATACACAAAGACATTCTTTAATGTTTGTTTTTTATTAAATAATCTCACCAAAATAACCACAATACAAAGTACTTACCAAATTTCAGTATTTAAAAACAAAATATTTACATATTTACATCAATGACTTAACCTTTTCAACCCGTAAAATGCTGCCCCTTCAGGTACTCTGTACCAGAGTTCCTGAGGGGGGGAAGGGAGAAAAAATTAATTAAAATAATTTTTTTAAAAAGTTCCATTCATTGTCTACCGAAATGTTTTATCTAATTCATTTCACTTTTACGTACAATTGGTTTGCCGGCATAAGTCATATTTCTTGGTGGGGTGTGGTGGGAGTGGTGTTACCTCTGTCATCAAATGGGCTTACAGAGTAGCTAAATAGCGCTCAGCCAGAAATATCAGGCTTTTTACGGGTTCAAAGGGAAAAATTCTGATTTTAATCACGGTTTTCTGGACGAGTGGGCGATAATATAGGTAAAAATGTTGGGGTCCACCACCCACCCGACTTATATTGAGAACCGTGCTATATCGGGGGACGCCTGTACCTCTCTTTCTCAGCAAACCCCTACATTGTATGCGAAGTAGAATGGACAGGATAAGCTAAAAACCTGTACATTACAAATGGTGGATAGAAACCGAAGAAGAATGTAATGAAATCAGAAAGATTAAACCAAACATCTACTGCACTTTAGTCAGACAACATATTAAATCAAATCAAAAGTTAACTTGAAATGTAGAAACTTTAGATCAAATAGCACAACATTTAAGCCATTCAAGTTTGCAACCAAAATAATCATTTTTATAGACAGAAAAATCAAGAGCAAAAATGTTAAAGAGTAGAAACTGGTTCCAAAATGGCAGAAGACAAAAACGCAAAGTAGAAAGTTATTAACAGCCTAAAAGCCAAATATACTAACTTAGCCATCAAGTTAAATTAGGGAGAATACTTGAAATGTCTTGAAATCAGCCGAATAAACCTAATATTTGATTGCAGAGGAGAAGAAGCTGAAGAAACAAGTGTTTGATTCTTAAGTTTAGGTTAAAGCAGGGGTTCTCAAACCGTGGTACGTATACTTCTAGGGGTACGCGTACCTCTTGGGGTACTCAAGAGAAATTATGGGGGACGCAACGTTTGTAAAAACACTGGAATTTTGAAGTATTCACAACCAACAAAACGCAACTCGTGTGTCTTGTAAACCTGATGTATAGTAGGTAACACAGCGTAAATCAAAGAGATCATTCTGTAACATCAAACATCTCTTGTTTGCATGTATATCCGAGCTCGTTCAACTTCCTTGCCCTTGACGTGCTTTTCTATTATCCACACTATATTCTTCACAAGGGGTACGCCAACACTGCTGGACAGGGCGAACGGATATGCTGGAAGAAAAAGTGTGAGAACCACTGGATTAAAGAGACAAACTGATGGTATTGCTCGAATAATTTGGGGGTGAGGATGAGTTTGCATTAACCCAGAAGCCTGCTGCCTAAAAAGAATGTGTCTGTCTGTCTGTCTGTCTTTGTGTGTGTGTGTGTTCAAATTTTTTTTCTTTCTTCAAGATATTGGCACTACTGTTGATTCCCCACCCAAAGTTGTGAAACATTAAAATAAATAATAACCATGAATAAATAAATGATGATAATAAGAAGAACTCATTCTTTTCAACTTGTAAGTCAGTCTCTCCCAAAGTCGATCTGTGGCCGAATGGCAAATAATGAGTCAGCAGCAGCACTAGTATCATCATCATCATCTACTCAGACAACGGATTTCAGTTTCTGGAAAGTGGCGATTTGGTGGAGTTGCACTCTGTAATCTTTGTACCATCGTCCCCCTTCAATCTTTTTATTATTCAGGACGTCAGTCCAGTGGCCCTGTGGAAGGTAAATGTTCCGCGACATGTTACCACTACCAGGGTCCAGGATTGGTGCCACAAGGAGCCGATCACCAAGTAAAAATTCACAATCAATTCGAAGAGCTATTGGATCCTCAGGAGCAATCCACCAAACAGGCCGGATGATTGGGGCACCTGCACAAAGAAAACAAATTTGCTTTCATCACTTGAATTATTATTATTATTTTTCATATACAGCCAATGATGACCAAAGTTTTAGTTTTGTTAACACAAATATATGAGAGAAAAAGAAATGTTTAATTAGTAAACTCCAAATGATGAACTTCATACATTATTTTAATCTAAAAGTTTCTCCATGTTTCAAGTAGTCTTTTAAAGAATAGCATTCCCTTTAGCCTAGAGACTCTCAGCCTATCAACTTGGATAAAATGGATCAAAGAGCTATTATAGGTATACGTACCTCAAAAGATATGCTACATTTACCTTTTGTTTTGTTTTATTGTATGCTCCTACCTAGTAAAATTTCTTCCCAGGGGGTTTAAATGTTATAAGACAAGAAATCACACTTTTAGTAATAGTTGATGTTTTTCTTTTTTTTTTCAATATGTACCTCAAAAGATATACAGACATATCCACCCATAATTTCAAAACTATTACTCCTAATGTTTTTGTTTGCTTTTCATTGCACTAAATTGTCTCACGAACACTAAATAAAATGCAAACTTATATTGAAGCTTTATATCCACTGCACTACAAAACTAGCACTACATTTACCTCAAAACATATCTACTGATGAATCTGAAAGTGCAATATCACAGCTCAAGAAAGTATGGAAAAGCAGTGAGTCCTCGACCACAGAAGAACAGATAGTGGGTAAATGGTATGGAAGTCAATGCTTTTGTATGTTGCCAAGGTCTGAAAAAGATTCCTGGTTGATGCAA
>VCCN01003977.1:6377704-6390559 GCA_006491835.1 Architeuthis dux
GAGTATTATGTTTAATTTGGATAAAATAGACAAAGCCAGCTGAAATAGCTCCTTACCTGTCACTTCAGCTTCCTTCATCAAGTGTTTCAATAAAGGAACAACATTTCTCTGATGTATCTTCACTAAACTCTGAGTGATTTTCACTGTTTCCTCATCAAAATACCATGGTGGAATAGAGAAGTGCATGATTGGAAAATAAGTGGCCATCTGTGCCCACCTAATAAAAAGTTCCTTACTTGCAGGTGGGCTGTCTGTGCTATTGGACCCTCCAATGGCACTAGGAAGAATAAATGGATAACCAAGAATGCCAAGAATCAGCACATTTGGAATAACATTCTTCAATCCACTGTTGTAACCCCAGGTTGCATTCTTTGCTATCGTCTCAACAAACAGTGGGATCTTCTGAGATTGGAAGCCACCTGGGACGACTGCTTTGTGATCAGATGCATAAGCAAATTCTGCCAATTTAGTTAGATACTCAGAAGGATTCTTCATGGGTATACTCGAGGAGAAACGAGACGGTAGGGAATAGATATTATTAAGATCAAATGTGAATGACTGGATACCATACGAGTTCTCCATAAAGAGAACTTTTTCTGCAAACCATTTAGTGGCTTCTGGGTTAGAGAAATCAAGCATAGCAGCCATGCCAAGCCTTGAAGAAGCCATGGCAACCTTTTGGGAAGTGGTATCCTTCAACCAATAGCCTTGTTGCTTCCCTTCATTATAGTGACGCACGTGCAGATTTGAACAAACACACATTTTTAGCCGAACACTCAGTTTAGTTGCTTTGATCTCGCCTATCATCTGGTTTGAATTAGGGAATTTGGTATGAGAAATCTCTGTGTTCCCTGTAAGTGAAGAGTAGGCATCAAGCTGCACTTGGGAGTTAAAAAAACCATATCTGACAATCTTATCTGTGTATGTCAAGAATTTGTTCTGGTCAATAGAATCCCCAAAGAACTCGCCTGTCGTCCACAGTGGTTGACCGAGCATTTCAGTCGGTGACCCAACCGGATTATCAAACCACCTCTTCCGTAAATATTCATGGAGATTCTTCACATTGTTTGCTTTGCACACAGAGTAACTGAGTGATGGCAGGCTGTTCTCAGGGTTAGCATAAGGGGAGTTAGTGTATTCTGCTTTAAAACAAAGCTTAGAGTTATAATTATGGTTCATGCTCACATGCAGGGGGATCGAATTATCCACAACAATTCCAGTGCCTTGAGAATTAATCCAGTACCTCTCCAAAATAGGACCTAGGGACAGATTACTGCGAATGAGAGTCGGGTCAAATCCAGGCACAAAAGGGACCATTGGAATGCTGCTTTTCTCAATGGGGTACATCTGACGGGGGACTTCTGGGCCACCATACCAGTAGGCTTCATCTAGCTCAAAGCAGTTTTGTGGAATGAAGTCTTTTGATAGAGCTGCCCACACAATATGATAACATGTGATGTGATTCTCTTTTTTGGATTCTGTAACCTGAAAAGAAAAATAGGTAGAAAGATCTAAAATAGATATATTTAAAATCTTCATTAGAACGTCATATCAAGAAGGATTACTGATTACTTTTTTTAGTTTTGTTTGAAATAAGTGGTGAAGTTATTACTGAAATTGTATCATTTATACCTCAAACTGTATCACTACCTAAGGCCCACCAATGGTGATATGAAAAAGATTCTGAAGAAAGAAGCTCCACATATATTTGGCACTCTACCTAAAAACTCCCATTAAATTGTACTTTTGTTCATCATACCATTAACAATATTATTAATTCTAAGTAACTTCATTCCTGTCCATCAGTTGTTCAATTAATCACTGCTACCTACAGCACTGGTTTATTGTTGGGTTTAGGTTATTCTGTGTTCTGATATGTATATCTACGTATCCAGACTTCACCCAGCCCTAACTGTTCATAGTAGAAACATGAAATTTTGCATGTATGCAAATTTTCCCTACTCATTAAAGGGAGCGTGTATACACACTCCCCTTAATGAGTAGGGAAAATGCTTTTTTGAAAATAGGTTTTTAGATATGCAATGTAAGTTTATGCCTGTTTGTTTTTTGAAAATTCAGACCTTTTTTAGTGATCACAGCCCAACTTTTTAATTGATCACCCCCAACCCAGCATATATGGGTGGTGGTGATTCATAATTTCCCTTTGAATGCTAGTTGTTTGTTTGTTTTACCCACAAATGTTTTTTTTACATATGGTAAAGTTTTCTTTTAATATAAAGTGTGTTTATATTCACTGCTTGTTCAGTTGTAAAGTAGCCTAAATCCTAAAACTACACTAAACTACTTGCAGTGCACTCTTGTGTATTATTGGCTACACTAGGCTTCTTAGCCTAATGTATAGCTTCCATGCCTTTGTAATTGCAGCTTTTAGATGTCTCCATGCATCTCTATTAGACACTTTTCGGTCGGTCCCTAATATATGAAATATCAATTTTCTCAGCTGTATCATGTTGGATTGATATGAAACTTGGTTCAGACATTTGGGAGAACCACCCCCCTCCTGCTACTATTACTGCCACAACTAGTAATGCAAAATATCAATTTCCCCACATGTTGGATTGATATGAAACTTGGACCAGACCTTCGGGTGAAATATCCTCATCTTCCTGCTACTACTACCATGGATGGTGGACGCATCGTTGAACTTATGGTTCTTGTTTATTAATATTGCATTTTCTTGTAATGTCGAACCATGATTGTTTATGATTCTAATCTTTATTATTTATGTACTTGGTATTTAGACTGTAGAAGTTAAATAATCTGAAATAAAACCCCCAGTGTAGAAGCGAATTATTAAAATAATAAAAAAAAGTGCCAAATAGCCCTACCTAACAACAATATTAATAATAAAAACTAGTGAACATAAAATTACTAAATTTGCACTGAATACTCCTAAGAGGTATAGTCACAACATATCAAAATTATAAATGTTTAGAGCCAGTAGTTTCTTTCACCAGACATTAGCCAGGGAAAAATAAGATTTTTTTCGTAAATGCAATAACTAGCACTCAAAATATAACCAATGTGGTTGTGAAGATAATATAATTTTTTGCTTTTTGATTTCCTTAAAATTAGAATTTGAATTAATAAAAAAGGGTGCCAAATAGCCCCGCACTACGTTGGGAATTATGAAATGTATGGTTAAAGTTTAGCAAGGAATCCATTATAGAAAGAAAATAAAGTAGCATGCTTTCAGTTTTTATTCTGTGTGGTGAGTGCACAGAATTATTTCAAGTCCGTCTGTTAAACAACTTTGAAAACAATGGACGAAAGTGACTCTAAAAACATTTTTGTAGGCAATCATTTCTTGATTAGCAAAGACAAGAGGCTAATTTTCTTAATATTACAATGTTTGTTTACATCATCCTCAGAAGATCAGCTGATAGTGTGAATAAATAAAATATTAACAAACTGCGTTCACCACAATAAATCAATACTAAATTGTAACACGCAATAATATTTCCTACGCATGGGTTGCCAGTCACCTACCCAATTAATTCTATATTATCTCCAATAACTTTTGTTACAGACATCATCAACAACTTTCCCATTCACTATAACCAACATTGTCTCACCAGCTTACCACATACCAAATCTGATATGTTTCTTCCATTCAGTTTTGACATTTGGCAACAAATCACTTTCCCTTGAGGAATTCAGCCACATTAATTTGCCTTCTGCCAAATATCACTTATATTTTGTGTTAAGTACAAATTTCTAGGTCAAATGCCTTCTGACCGTTTAAGTAAGAATACTCGAGAGCTTTTCCTCTATTGTTAGTGCAGTAATTGAATCATTGAGTTTCCAAAGAGACCAACTTATGGGCCCTTATACTATTGCAGATACTACAGACACTAGGTGGCAGCAAGGAATTCCATGATGTGTAGCTTGGTTCCTCTTCGTTAAGTTTCCATATCGAAAGGTACTAAAATCCCCATCATATGTGAGCATGCTACACAGTTCAGTTTTTTAGGCTTAGATTTGAAATGTAATTAGTCAATGTTAATTTAATTTTTACAAAATGAGGGAAATCCTTGTTTTTTGTTTTGTTTTGTAGCCTATGACATTTCGCAGGGTCATGTTATAGATGCCAGCAAATTTTCGTCTAAATTGGTTCTGCTAATTAGGCGTGCATAAAAGTGTAACAGACATACTGAAAGTTTACCCTGGGACCAGCGGGGACAGGCACATGTGGGTGGGTGAGGAATGATGTGACAAAATTTAGCCCAAGTCAAGCACCTTTCTTTACTCCACTAATGCACCCAAAGGAAAAGAAACTTTTCCCTTCTTCCCTAGTAAGAGCAACGAGAGGGTCCTCCCCAAGAGCAGAAAGAACAGGAGCTAGACCAGTGTTGGCGATTTAGCACGTTTTTTTGTTTGGCATTGCAAAAAGCGGTAAATTAGCGCGTTTTCGCCTAAAACATTTTGGCCATTTTCAAAAAGTTTTTAGCGTCTTTTTGGTGGTTTCTGGCCATTTTTTGGCAATTAAAAAAAATTTAGCGCTTTTTGGCAGTCAAACTAGCGCGAAAATATTTTTTGAGTTGACAACACTGAGCTAGACCAGAGACCAGAATCTACTAGCCATCGTCAGAACAGACCCTTTGATTTGAATGCTGTTGAAACTAGAAACTGTTTTGTTTTTTTTAAATTTTTTAACAAAACTTCCCGAAAGTGCAGACGAAAATGACTCCAGTTTACAACGCGTCATTAGCAAGGGAATAATATACCTAAGGCAACAAAACTAACTTTCTCTTCCCGTCATGTTGTCGGTCAAGTGAAGCCACGGTTAGTGTCACTGTAATTTAGGTTTTAGAAAAAAAGCTGCTGGCGATTAATCAGGTAGCAAACTTTTTCTTAAGGTCACATTTTTCCACTGTCACTTCTAATTAAACTTTCAATCGAAACAAAGATGAACGTTAGTTTCATAACAAAACTTTTCAAAAATAGCACTTTTTAAAAAATAAATTATTCGTAAATCTGAAGGAAATATGTATAGAAGCAAAGACTAAAAAGACGATCAAAATAACATAACAATTAAAACTAACCTTAAGTTGTACATGGGTTCCGAAGAGGCGACATAACGAAGCAGAAGTTTCAAAATTGTCTGAAGGTCCACAATCTTTGGTGTCTTTGCTAAAATCTTTAATCGACGCAGGAAACGTAGCCCTCAAATAGCTGCCATCTCCAGCCTCATCTTCTTCCCCCTGGGCAGCGGCTTCGGCAGCCGCAGCGGCTGCAGCAGCAGGATTTGGGACCCACAAAGGGTCCGTGAATGTCATCGTCGAAGTAACTGTGTCAACACTCATATGTCCCACCCGAATAAAAGCCGGATCGCTACCTAGGAGGAGGGCTGGTAGAGTCAGTAGAGAGCTTTTCCCACCCGTGCCATGGCCACCCGTTCCACCGGGGCTCGACCTTACATAATGTTTAAGAAATTCGGCCAAATTGACCAGAATGACCAGAAAGAGAACTAGAAAAAGCAAGATTTTCAAGAGACGGGTTCGGTTTGGTTTGAGGATCATATTTTTGTTCTTCATTTCGTCGTCGCGTGAAGTTGGAAGCAGTTTTTTCTTGCTCTCTGCATTATCGGTATTTTGTCTCCACTTTAACCTGGGCAGTGTGAACATAATATCTTCTTTGTCCACAACCACCCCCATTCAAGTTCCGAATATGAAAGAAGGAATGGGAGAAAGAGGCACAGAGGCCTGGGAGCTTGTAACCGGATATTGCCGGTGTAGAGGCAAAACCTGTCCCCTATTTTAAAAACAAATGAAATATGGTCAGGTGGTGGCTTTCAGGTCTGACGTTTCCATCAAAGTGAAACCGAAAACCAGGGGGAAAAACTAATTTAAATCAAGGTTGTGTTTTTCGTGATCTTTAATAAACCCGAAACCACTTTTTTTGCCGCATAACCGTTCATGCCTATTGACTTGTTTTATAAAAAATGTAATTGACACCGGTCGTTTTATGACTATCATTTCTTAGTGATTAATGATATTCATATTAATTTTTTTTAAAAAATAAATCAAGTAGACGCACAACTGAACAGTTGCGTTGCGTACCCAAGCGCGAAGCGACATTTCTTTCTTTTTTGTAAAAGAAAGGGTGATCAATGAATAAGTTACTTCCCTCGCCTTTTGTTGGACGGTGATCATTAAAAAAAAGTCCGAATTTACGAAAAACAAGCGTGAACGCTGTCGGACACAAACTAAGGGACCAATTTAACATAAACTCGTATTTGTTTGGATGAGATTTGCAAAGAAAAGGGAGGTAACTATTATAGACGCTGTATATGATATTGAAGAAATAAACACGCAAACAGTACAAAACATATGGATGCGCGTAAAGCGTAAATTAATGCAGCCACTTTGGAACAAATACAAAACTTTTTACTTCCTATTTACATGAGTTCGTGTGGAGAAACACTGTCAGAAATGACAAAGAAAAATTATTTACTCTTTCTTTGATATTAATGTCTATTGTCAACTACAACTGTATATTCATTTTAGTGTGACAAATTAAATATAAAAACATTTTTTAAATCATTTTATTGTTGTTAATTGCTACTCCAACCCCATACCTAAAGACTGCTAACACTAACACTAACCTAACCCTAAATCAAACCCTTTGTAATTAGATTTAATAAAATACAGTTTCATTTTAAAACTGTTTTAAATGTTCAAATTTTCTGCTTTCATTTGTTCCATAATAAGTTAGCAGCAGCAGCTTAAATAATTGTTAGGGTGTAATGATTAAATAATACCATGTACCTTCATTTTATCATGTACAGCGTCTATACAAATTACCTTCCGTTTCTTTGCAAATATTTGCGAACCTCGTCCAAAGAATTACCCATAAACTTACATTGTAAATTGAACACCCCACCAAAAAAAACAACATATTTTGCGGAGTTAAAAAAAATTACTTC
Source organism: Architeuthis dux (assembly GCA_006491835.1). Lineage (NCBI taxonomy): Eukaryota > Metazoa > Mollusca > Cephalopoda > Oegopsida > Architeuthidae > Architeuthis > Architeuthis dux. The sequence goes on from VCCN01003977.1 coordinate 6,384,654, forward strand.
GGGATATATAAAAAAAATATGCGCCCTGTCTGAATTTGGTTAGAATCGGTCAAACATCACACACACACACTGTGATAATATCAATTGTAATTCTTTTTTTTCGTAAAGATTTATATATTTTATACCTTTTTTTTATTTCTCTTATTCGTCTTATTAATGACACTTTTCCAATTCCATTTCTTAACATTTAACATTTATTTTAGTGTGGAAAAATTACACAATTGTATATACAAACACACTTAACAATCATATTTATACAATATCTATCTATTAAACCTTTGCGGTGGTGTAATAAACCTTAACATTATTTTTAAAATCATTTTCATCTGTTGATAGCTCTATATATTCCGGTAATCTATTCCATATTCATTTTCTATGCTTCAAAACGGAAAATCTTTCAATAACAATAACCAGAAATTTCATTCAAACAAGATTCAAACGAAATTCAAGCGAATGCTGCGTTCCACAATGGAAACAGAATCAAACATTAACTAAAAAAAAAAACACGTGTATATTATAAACTTTTCCGTTGAAATTACAATGACGTCGTTTTGAAACTATAGTGGAAAACATGGCCGAGTTTTATATTAAATGAAAAATATCTTTAATTCGTGAAAAGGCATTTTTTTATCGTAACTTTTACTCGGCCAGTCGATTGGGCTCAGATAAAGTAAATAATATAAATATATATACATAAAATTAAGCTTTAAGTAAAAAGTAGTCATAAAAATTAATAATTATTATTTATAATACTTCGTCGGATAAAATTAAATAAAAAATATCTTTATTTGACAAAACCAGTTATCTCCCCTAGACGCCAGAAGTGCAGAAGTGCGGAAGGGTACAAAAAGTATAACCGCTTTTTCGGCCATATTGTTTATATAGTAAATCTTACTATCCGAACTAATTATATCTTAATATTAACTGTTAGCGAGGGGAGTTAAGTTCAAAGGTAATCGATGGAGTCAGATAGATTAAACCTAATTAATTTACCCCGCCCCCTCGTTACATTATGTCCATGATACAGTGAACCACCAACTATACTTTGTTGACCCAAACTCATGGGTCACTACCAGGGTAGGAAAAAGCATGATAACACAGTAACGCCTCTCATAGGGAGGCACACATGATCAAATCATCGAGTGATAAGGGGGTGCAGAGATCTAAATCAAAGGTTACTGTCTTTGATTGAGAGGACTCGAGACAAAGACTAAGCAGCAGGATGGTTAGTGAGAACATAAGAACGCACACAGAAGACAGTAAAGTGATAAGAAGGATGAAGTAGGAGAGATCTAAACTATCTTTTGTGCAAAATAAGCATTGCATGCAAGAAGTCTTATTTAGTTCTTTATTGGTTGATTGATTTGAATTTTCAGTTAAAAACAAAATTTGTGCCATTAACAAAATTTTAGCGTATACATTTGGGGCGCACCAAATCACTTTATCACACCCAACCCTGGTCACTACTAATCGCGTGTAAGGCCAAGTTTAAGGCCATGAATGGGCCTTCAAACAGGCACATAATCAAAGATTACCTAGCCGTATTGATGTGGAACCAAAGATTTGGGGATTCCCCATTCTATCATTTTATGGGGATCAGATCGCTTCTAAACTATAGTGTAAATGATTGTTTGTAAATGTTTTTATTACTGATTTCTTTTTTTTGTGAAATGTATTAAATGTTTGTAATTTTTTCAAGTTTTTAATTGAAATAATCGAAATAAATAGAAACTTTTCTCTCTTCTGAACTTATGTAGTGTGAATTGGTTTATTTTTAGTTTTTTAGTAAACGCTTAAATTTCACACGCTGAATGAATTGGTTTTGGTTAGCCATACCACTGAAATTTAAAATCCAAGACAACATTATGAATTACCTCCCTTTGATATTTTGTTTGATGATTACCGGGGAGGATTTTGTTTAGGGGTGCAAAAGTAAACGAGCGCTGTATTTATTCACTAATTTTGCTTAGTACAACAAAGGGTCAGAGGATCGAACTCGGTAATTGTTTGGAGTAGGTTCGTAAATTAAGATGTTCAGATTTTGAAAGGGAGATAACTTCAGTAGACACGCTTATTTAAGCTGCTGCTGCTAACCTGTTACAAAACAAATCAAAGCAGAAAACTTGACCATTTAAAACTGTTTTCTTTTAAATATAAGTCAGTATTTGTAACAGGTAGGTATGAACAACATTAACAAAAATAGACAAAACTAAAATGCACCACAGCGGAATAATCGATAAACATGATAAAAACTTTTTAAAAAGAAATATTGAGTGAAACATTTTTTTTTTCCAGATCAAAATCTGAATATGACTCATGGGCGCAGGAGTTTCAGCTATATAGTACCCGGACGTTGGAATCAATTACCCTATGATATCCGGAACATACATACATTAGCAAGCTTTAGATAAAAAAATAATAACTTTCTTGTTTAAAGACTTTCATAATTATACGAACTCAGTAAATAAATACTCTTCGTAACTGTAGCTCGTGCCCCGTGTTTTGTTGCACTTTCTTCTTACTCTTCTTTAATATGCCTTATATTTTTACTGCAATTGATTGCACATGTTTTTAAGCGCTTTTGTTCAGTGGGGATCAAATTCCAGGCCTTTCACTTATAGGTGTTCGACGGATTCTAGTCTTGAGATCTTACCACCTAATTGCTTTCTTTGTTCTAATGCTAATGCAGGACCCCTGTTGAAAATAGATGACCAAAATATATGGGAATCTGATCTGCCATCTAAAGTGGATGTTGTGCAATAAATACTTTATTGCTTTCTCTTTGAGAAATTGTGGGTCCTTACCCGAGTTTTGCAGGGTTTTGTTTCGGGCCTCGCTGTCAAAAAAGCGCACTTTTTGCCCGCTAATAATGTAAAAAAATGGGGAAAGGAATCGGTGTATAAATATATTTCACACACTTACACACAAAAAGCCCTACACTTCTAATCTTTTATTTCTAAAACCACCATTGAAAAGATTTTCAAACAGTGACCTCTCTCAAGAAGTAAATAACTTTGAATCAGTGTCTTCCTTCGAAAAGTAAAATTTATCCACGCCTCCAAGACGATCGAAAAAAGGTAAGTTGCTTCAATTAAATATACTTTGCAGGAGCCGCACATTTGTTTACTTAAAACAACGTAACATAATTTTATTTCTGATATTCTTGCGTTCAAGAAAAACCAAGAAGAAATATATTTGTATTAATTTGGGGAATACTAAAAATTCCCAACATTTTTGCTACGTTGGCGCAGGTCGATGTTGCCTATGTTTGAGTATTTCGTGAAACTAAATTCACAATAATATAATCCTTTTACATAATAATTTGGCATGCACTCGAAAGGAATCCACTACTTTGAGCTCCTTCCGGATTTTAACCAGTGGAAAAGTACGTAATTTTAACCCCTTAATTTCTGATACGGGGTAAGTAGAGTGTTTAGGGAAAGGAAGGCAAATAAAATTTCCAATATAGTTTTAAAATAAAAGCAGCTTGTAAAATCCCAAGAAAATTGATACCAAAGATAAATAATAAATATTTTCAAAGAATATTTTGAGAAATAATTTTTACTCGGTTATTGTAGATGAATATTCCTTTTTTATGTACTGTTTTTATTTGTCATAGAGAATATGCAGTCAGTTTTTTTTAAAGTATAATATTTTGTAAATATAAGTATAAAAAGCAGTGCCCTTCTGCTGGCTACGGCTTCAGTTATCCCTGCTTTGGGCCCCACATATCGCATTACTACTTATATGCGATATGTGAAATAGAATTAGAGGCGACAAACACCCGAATTAGCGTCAATCACTTCGCCCTGAGATATTTTCTCATAGCTAGGGGAAGATTGATTCATGCCTTTCCCAAGGATCTATTACTTTTTATAGCTTCATCAACGTTAATTATAAACATAATAATAACAGTATAATAACAAAAACACCAACTCAGCTTCCTGTTCTTATTTTTCGCTAATTATCATCGTCATCATCAAATTATTATTATACTTACTATAATTTGAGAAATCTCCGCGCGTGTGTGTGTGTATGCACCAAGATAACTCGACACCTGACCATTGTACGAAGTTGATACTTGCCAAATATGTTAGTCCGTGCACTGGACATTGCAGTGTCAAGTTTGGAGTTTGGGGTATGGATTTACGGTTTTCAATATTAGGTGGGGTGTACTCAATTTACAATAAAGATTCATCTTGAAATGGATATAGTTTTTGCCCGAATATATTACGTCACCAGCGTTCACGAGCGTGGGTTTATATATTTAAAATGTTTGGTGAGTATGGAAAGAGAGAGAGAGAGAGAGAGAGAGAGAGAGAGAGAGAGAGAATTAGGGATTTTTCTGCCGAATTTTACTAAAAAACAAGATTAAATTAAATTATCGTTAGATGACGTAACGGCGTTTAAAAAAATTCTGTTTTGATTGCTATTAACGACGATATTTCTGTTTTGATTGTTGCTATTAACAACATCATAAACAAAGAACAGCGTCTTATTATTTTTAGTTTAAACCTCCTGAAGATTTTCATGAAACCGGTCGAGGAATAAACGACAGAAATATTGTGGCTATTCCGTTTGTTTTTCTTATATTATCAAACCCAATTTGAGGAATTATATTCTCCTATTTTCTACTTATTTAACTGCTTTTTTTTTTACAATTTGTTTTTTCATCGGAAACAAAGGTACAAGAAATAATTTTTTTATCAATGTGGAATAATCTTTAGATAAGAGTATATTTTCTCACTTTTTATTTATAGATCTAAATTTAGGTATAAAATATCTAAATTGACAACACTGAAGAGAAGTAACCGAAATACTTCGATGTCGTAGTTTCGCACGACGAACGGAAAATTATTTTACATGACAATATGGCAGGCTGCTTCACTACCATAAAATCCGACCCCTTCCAAACATGCACCTTTGGAACGGGCACTGCCCCAGTAACTTTAATTCCTCTTTCACTCACAAGAAGAAGAAGAAGAAGAAGAAGAAGAAGAAGAAGAAGAAGAAGAAGAAGAAGAAGAAGAACAACAACAACAACAACAACAACAACAACAACAACAACATTGATGTTAGTTGTAGGCCATACTTCTCAAGGACATTTAAGAAATGACCTTACATCTCTAATACTATGCGAAAGTCGCTATTTTCGTGTGTGACGTTGTTTGTATGTATGTATGTATTAATGTATGTATGTTTGCGGTGAGCATCACGGCCAAACTAAAAGTCCCAGGGGTCTGATTTTTTGCATTGATATTAACTTAAACCCGGGATAAAATATAGAGAATTTTCTTTTAAAATTCCAACATTATCGAGTGGTCCGATTTCACAATGCAAGTATAATGCTAAACTGAACACATATTTCCAGTAGAGTGTGCCGTAGTAAGCGTATGTAAGTGTTCCAAAATGTTCGTATAGAATAGAGAACGTTTTTATGGACAGGCGAGAGAAAGAGAATGTTTATATGTGCTTTTTTTCTATTCTCATTTCATCTACGCATGTTTTTCTTTCTTTCTTACTTTATTACAAAAACAGACAACATTATAAAGATTCATTTAATGTCGTGTAAATAAACTCAACTTTTCTTCCTTATTCTATTTCTACGCATATTTCATTTTGTTTGTATTTAATTTATTTTTAATAGTTAATATTAGAAATTTGTAGGTAGCTTTTTAAAAAAATACAGTGTAGACATTTTAAATGATTTTCGCTTAGATTCCAAATTCTACCTCATTATTTAATTGTACCGTTAATAAAAATTGGCTTTCCTCTTATGCTTCACTACCATAAAATCTCATTAAAGATATTTGAAACATATTTAATTGAATATATTTAAAACAAAGACATTAGAAATGAAAAACCGGTTGTATCAGAGAGAGTGAGAATGTTATATATATATATAT
>VCCN01003977.1:6458441-6469048 GCA_006491835.1 Architeuthis dux
TGTACTAGTTATCTTTAAACCGTATAGGTGCTTTCCTATTGGTTAGATTTAGACCAATGGAAACGTTCATCATAAATTAATGACTTTTTTTTAACCCTTTTTAAAAATTCTAATTGGTTGTTCTGGGTTTTGATTTATTCATGAAACTCATCATAAATTAATGACTTATTTAACCAAAAGTCGATGTATACATTATTTAACATTTTCCCTTTTACAAAATTGTTGCTACATCATTTGAAAGGATGTCACTCGTATTTAATGACTGTTTTTTCTCCAGATTGTTTAGTTGTTTGAAAGCGGTATGAACAAATATACAGTATTTCATAAGTTGGGGTGTTCTTTCCTTGGGGGATTTTTCCTTCGGGGGATACTTTCCTAGAACTCTTTAAATCAATAATCCTCATTCAATAACCTGTCAGTTTCAGGTATTCTATAAATCGGCGATTCCCATCGCCACTTCGAAGATTTTAAAATGTGTATCTATTAGAAAAGCATTGGTAAAGGTAAAGTGAGTGACGCCACTCCGGGTGCTTTTCTGCCTCTAATTCTAATTCACGTATCGCAAACAGGCCGAGTAAGTAGTAATGTGATATGTGGAGCACAAGCAGGGGCAGCTGAAGCTGTTGCGAGCGTAAGGGCATTATTTACTTAGAGAAGCATTTCATCATTGCTCACCGCCAACTAAACAGCCAGAGTTCCTTTCGTCGCAGTCGTGAATTCAGATCACTGTATCTTTGTAAGTAAAAAAAGAAAGTATTAAGAGTTTAATTATATTTCACGTATACCGGTAAGTGTAATTCATAGCTATATGTAGTGATGAGTATATTGACAAAGTGTATTTGACATAAGGATAAGTATATTTTAGGGGCTTTCCTATTGGTTAAATTTAGACCAATGGAAACGTTCATCATAAATTAATGACTTTTTTAACCTTTTTTTTTTTAAAATTCTAATTGGTTGTTCTGGGTTTTGACTTATTCACGAAACTCATCATAAATGAATGACTTTTTTTTTACCAAAAGTCGATGTATACATTATTTAACATTTTTCCTTTTACAACATGCCTTACGCTGGCAACGGCTTCAGTCATCCCTGCTTAGGCTACTTACTCGGCCCGTTTGAGACTTAGAGACGACAAACATCCGAAGTGGCGTATTTTACCCACGGGGAAGAGGTGGCATTTGTGCGAAGTGAACACAAACTGTCCCAGCCGGGGTTTGAACTCGGTTCGCCGAGTCCATTCTCCGGGCCGTTAGCCGTTCGGCCACCCTGTATCTAAAAGGTTAATACTAATCTAACCTGCGCAATCTAAGCAAAATGCTCTTTACCAGCAAGTACTCAGAACTTCAATTACAGACGTGCTTGGTTTGTTTCACTGTTGAAATTTAAAGAAACCACCATCGCAGTTACTTTCTTTACGAATACTTAAATGATGAATACTTAAATGATGAATACTTAAATGATGAATACTTAATGATGACTCGGACCATTTTTGAAAATCCAGCTTTGTCCCAAATCTGTAATTATCAGTCGTTCATAGTCATCGTAGATTTTACATGTACGAGAAAGTTCACGGGCGAATACTTTTCGCTTAGGTTTACCCCCCTGCTCTCCTTTTATGTCTCAACATCTACATCTTCGGGTGGCATTCATCTTACCGAAAATCAGCTGGCCGAAAGTCGGTCTTACCGAACGTTGATTGGTCACTTTTTTCAGAGTGTGCTATTTACCATAGTTAGCTGTTTTGTTTTCTAAAATTACAGCGATGGGTTATGTTAATGTTTACAATTTATGAAAACAAAAGTATCTATTGTAAATCTGGTATTTATTTACGATAAGATTTAGTACTTATTACATATATCGCGTATAAGATTTACGAAGAAAAAAAAGATTTTCATATAACACGTAAAGACATACGATCGTAAATAAAATCCTTTTTTTCTTCATAAATCTTATACACGATATATGTTATAATTACCAAATCTTATCGTAAATAAATACCGGATTGTGTTCATAAATTGTAAACATTAACATACCCCTTCGCAGTAAATTTAGAAAAAACCCGGTTCACCGGTGTTTATGGTAAATAGTACACTCTGAAAAAGTGACCAATCAACGTTCGGTATGACCGACTTTAGGCAGGCTGATGTTCGGTGGGATGAATCAGACCCCTTCTTATCCATGAGTCACTTTCGCTTCCTATCTCTCTTTCTCTCCGTCAACCTCTCTTTATCACTAATTCTCTCACTCATTCTCCCCTTTTTCTTTTTCTCCATCTCTTTCACTAACTCTTCTCTCTCTCTCTCTGGCTTGTTTGCATTACAAGACAGTATAGCATTATTCCATGTCATTAATCATCTATAATTCTATTTATTTTCACAAACCAAATGTATTAAAGACGAACATAAATTTTGTCGATTTTATTCTGACCGACGTCATTATTGAAAAATAGGCAATTTTCTTATCTTCGATTCGATCGGGGATGATGGCAAAGATATTAGTCTCAGTGCAGTGATTAATGACTGAAATGTGGTCAGAAACGAGTAAAAACATGCGCATATACAAAGAGATAAACACAAAAAACAACTATGTTGACTGAGTTTAAGGTTGAAGAATAAAAACTTCGATTACCAATGTTAAATCTATTTCCTTTTACATATTTTATATCCGAGTATGTTTTATTTCTATTTTAAGAAATCTTGGATGCTTTGATCAAAACCAACATTTTGTTTGTGCAAAATGCATATAATTCTTTTAAAAATGGACACGCACAAACACATGTACTTCTATTAATTGTTAGAATGTTCTAGCAACTGTGTATAAAATAATACTCTTTTCGCAAAATGTTGGCATTTTTGGGGGCATGTTATTACGCGAGTAGGATCTCACTGACTCAAAGTAGGAAAGAAAAAACAACAATGCAACAAGTGTTTGGTTTTCCGTGAATCCAATCTTTAATTATAGAAAATGCAGAAAAAAGAGAAATATTAGGTGGAATGCGGAGTTGCGAAAGGGTAGGGTTTCCGCGTGGAAATGAACTCACGGTGTGGTTACGTCAAGTCAGTTCCAGCTAACAAATATTCATTGCAATGTAGGATGCTGTGGTTTTCTAAGATTATACGTCGAAGCGAAAAATTCATCGTGCTCTGCTTTCAGCGAAGAGTTGCATGTTGGTACCTTGTTGAGTTCTCGTAGATTTGAACTTTGTTCGTGTCTTTGGTTTATTTGATGTTCGAGTTCGGTTCTCGATAGAATTGTAGGTCGGGTTGAGTTGATCTTTTAACTCGAACTTGAGTTTTGTTGATATCGCCATGTGGTGAAAAAAAGGTTGTTGATAGAAAGGGCTGCTGTTGCTAGCTGTACAAAGTAAAAAAAAGTGGTAGGCTCATGGTTGAAAATGACCTTTGTCTTTGTTTAGGGGGAAACTGCCTGCTGGCAGCTAGCCCTTAACCCTTTTTGAAGTAGGTGTTGTCGCTTCTAGAGCTGATGAGAAATAGAGTGAGACAGGCACTCTAACTTCGAGGCCTTTTTTAGGGGCTTCAGCCAATGGTAAAGTTCGCAATTTTAACCCCATTAATTTTTGTTTCGGGGTAAGAAGAAAATTAGTGGAAAGGGTGACATAATAATATTTCTAATAACTGATGTGTGTCCTCGGCAGTAGGAACTGAGAAGTCAGTTTCGAAACTCGTAGCAAACTTTGTGGATTTAACAGGGATTCAGTAGCGTTGGTATCTTTGGAAGTGCGATTGGCGTAGTCGGTAACGGTGCTACCCGAGTTAAAATTCCGGTCGCTGCTGTTTATATTCACTTCACACTAATGCCCTTAGGAAAGGGATGAATCCATCTCTTCTCTCCCAGCTATGGGTAAAGAATCAGGGCAGATAGGGCTCTCTAGCTTTGGAAAGGAAACCAGTCTAGGAGAAGGACAACCCTGATTCCAAACCAGGCAGTGGAGATCCCTTAAGGCGGTTTGACGCCCAATTTGACGTCCCTTCGGCAGATCCTGCAGTCAAGTTGATGCCATACGTATCGCTCTCTGCTTTTCTCTGAACTACATCAGCAAGGCCGGGGGGGGGGGTTCTGACGAATGGGCATCCCAGGATACCCCATACGTTCTACCCACACATGCGCCCGGGGGTGTCGTTCCATTGTCTGTAGAGACAAAACGGAGGCCACTCATCACTCAGTAGTGTTCGTCTCTTTATACTTTGATGAAAATGATGATGATAACGAAGGCGGTCGTGGTGATCACCGACAAACTGAACGAAATTTATCCTTTTAAAGTTAATGGAATTTGTTAAGCGTGTGTCAAAACAGCCCGAAACAGATCAGTGAATAAAACAAGAAAACAGCAATTTCTCAATGTTAACCGAACTTTAACCAGGAAGACGATAGAAGAAAGAGAAAATGGAGTTGTTGTTAAGAGAATGCGTTTCCCAGCGACTTAATTGTTTAAGAAAGTAATTTTACCAGTTTTAAATTTGTGTAGCTATGTAGGAGTTTTTGTAGAGTTGGATTTCGGTACCTTGTAGAGTTCTGTAGAGTTGATTTCGAGGGACCCGCAAAATGAAGGTGTCCTGAAGTGTTGATTTTTTAACTCCTTAACTTGAGTTTTGTTGATGTCGTCATGTGATTGGAAAGGAATAAGCCTGAGTATACGTTGCCCGTGTGTGGTTTAAAGGTGTTAACAGCTTCATATGCTGAAAGTAAGAAGAGTCTCGAAGTGATTGGAGATAGCGGAATACTGCCGGAATTCGGCCGAAGCCCACGGCGAGGTATGTGTCATTCAGGGACCGCAGGGTTTTTGATCACATGACCCTTTTTAGGGGTTTTCCAATTGGTTAAATTTAGACCAATGGAAACGTTCATCATAAATTAATGACTTTTTTTACCTTTTTGTATTCTAATTGGTTGTTCTGGGTTTTGACTTATTCACGAAACTCATCATAAATTAATGACTTTTTTTTACCAAAAGACGATCTATACATTATTTAACATTTTTCCTTTTACAAAATTGTTGCTACATCATTTGAAAGGATGCCACTCGTATTTAATGATTGTTTTTTCTCCAGATCGTTTAGTTGTTTGAAAGCGGTATGAGCAAATATACAGTATTTCATAAGTTGGGGTGTTCTCTCCTTGGGGGATATTTTCTCATTCAATTCTCATCCAATAACCCCGGAATGTATTTCCAAGGTGGGGTAAATACATTTTTGGCAGAGAGATAGAATACATTTCTAATACATTCCCTTCAAAGAGAAAGCAATAAGGTATTTATTGCATATTATCTTTAAATTAGAAGAAACATTTCCTATTTTTATTATTTTACATAGAAATATTCATTTTGACATGAACATGGAAGTATACAATACATTATTAATAGATTGATTGGTGTTCAATTGACAAGTAATCAGATTGGTGACAAATGAAATCTGTTGGGAAGGGAAGACTTAATGTGTCATCCATAATATGTTTGATATTCAATTAAAGATAGTAAAAGAAGAGATATTTGAACTAAAGATTCAATTCGAATTGTTTATTAAAAAGCGAAGTTTCAGAATATTAATTAGACATCCTTAAATCCTTTACAGCATGAGATGAGAGGACAGAGCTTTGATTAAATTGAAAGCTGATGTATTAAATCATGTGTTATTCACGGGGTAGATTTGTTAACGAGAATTCACTTGGTTGCAGTTATTCCATTTAGAGGTGTGCCGCTATTAAGAGTTTAATTATATTTCACGTATACTGGTAAGTGTAATTTATGAGTAAATGTAATGATGTGTATATTGACAAAGTGTATTTGATATAAGGATAAGTATATTTGATAAGGTATTCATCCGGATAGCATTTCTAAATTTTTTGCACAGTTAGTTATGGTTTATAGTACTCTTGATCTGCACCAATATGCAGTCTCAAAATGATTCGCATCAATGATAGTTTTGCATAGAATTGAAAAAATGGCCCTTACTGGACCAGATTAAGGGTTTAATATATAAATTCCTCAATTTGCATTTTTATTACTTATATTAAGGTAAGGGGGTTTTCCGCATCAATGATGGTTTTGCATTGTCTTGAAAGAATCGTCTTCTTCCGTCGTACTGAGCCGGATAAGAGCATAATATATAAATGCATCAATGTGTATTCGTACAATTGACTTGTGCACAATCTACGCACTGGCTATTGTGCGTCATCTGCACACTATACATCCGGCTACTGTGCGTCATCTACACACTATGCATCCGGCTACTGTGCGTCATCTGTTACAGTGCAGACCGACAGCTTCGATGATTGAAAATTGAATGCGTCGGCATTTCTCGTAAGTGTCAATAATTGGTTCAGAGTAAAAAGGGCAGCCTCCTGCTTGTCTCTTGGAGTGTTCTTTTTAAAATTGATTCGCTGCGTTAACTTATAATGATCTGATTTGGGATCATCTGCCAGAATATGCAGTCTCAAAACAATTAGCACTGTTAAGTGCGGGCTTTTATTGGTGATTCGCATCAATGTGTATTTTTTACATTGACTTGAAAAAACCGGTATAAAAACCGAGTCATATCAAACTGGATAGGAATTTTAATTGTTAATGGATCATCTGAGTTATACTGAACTGGATAGAAATTTAATAAAATGGGTTATCCGAGTTATACTGAACTGGATAGAAATTTTAATTTTAAATAGAAATGGCATTTAGTTTAAAGACTTCACCGTAAGAATACTATGTTCAGGATGATGCAAACATTGTTGATATTGATTCAAATAAAAGTCATACCTCGAAGTGATCTCCACAAACATAGTGCAATTTAACCGAATTCGCGCAGACCAAAGCATTTCAAGTCCACCCACTGTTGAGTGCATTTTAACTTGTATGCAGCGGTCGCGTTTAGACAACCGATCTGCGACAACCAATGTAACAGAATCCGGTCACCTCCAATGAGTGTTAATTAAATTGATTTGTTCATTTTTAAATTGAAATTATAAATCACATCTTAAATTGGAATGTGAATTTATGTGCATAGTCTTGAATTTACTTTAAATAAAATAATGTGTTGGAATTAGGGCGTGCAACTGTAGAGAAGCTCTTATTTATTTAATTTGCGAGGATGTATTCTTGAATTCGAACCTGAATCAGAAGTGTTTATTAAAGAATGAATATTGAAATAGATAGAAATTAAAGGTATAATTCAAATTTATTTTTTGAATAGAAAAAGTAAAGCCTTGAATTAGCTCCAATGGAGTGTTTGTATTATTAATTTCAATCGTAAAGTATAACATAATTCAATTAAAGTAAACATCACAGTTTTAAAACCAGACGAATAACAACTTGATTTTGAGTGAATTATATTTATGCTTGAATAATTGCTTTCACAATGACCTCATTCAATGTCTTGATAGTAATCGTTCTTGTATTTATGTAGACCATTTTAATGTTATCTTGTTCGTAAGACAAACGTAAGTTTTCCGATAGAACCAAACAGCAATCGCTACCAACCCCTTCCCGATAGATAGAACGAAAGTTGTGTTTGAAGAATTACAATTATTATCATCATCCTCAGCCGTTATTAAGTCCACTTCCATGACGACCTAGATTCTGCTAACCTCTGCCACGTCCTACCGACAAACGTTTCTATCCCGTCCCTCAATCTTGTGTCTGGTCTTTTCCTACTGCGTTTACTGTCCCAAGGGCACCCATCTATTGTCATCTCTTCTTGCTAGGTGGCCATCCTATCTCCATGTTTGCTGCTTAAAAAGAAGAGCACCTTGCCAATGTGCTTAAAGCGTAAAGTATAAAATGGTTGCATAATATCAGCCATGACTTACGGATGCGAAACATAGAAATTAACCAAACGAGCTGAAAACCAACTTAGAATAGCACAGAGAGCCATGGAAAGAGCAATGCTAGAGATAACTCTAAGAGATAGAAAAAGATCAACATGGGTCAGAGGGAGGACTAGAGTGAAGGATATAATACAAATAATTATTATTGACAACATAAATTACCGTTTCTTATTTTGAGAATAGGCAATAGCAAATTAACATGAGGTTGTTCCCAAAATTGCAATTTAGAAATTGATCGAAACCGAAAATCGATATGAAATTTCCATGTTGAAGTAATTAAAGTCTATATTTCCCGTAGAATTGAAGGTTATTAAACTGTTGAATAACTTGATTTTATTTATTCATATTATTTAAATTCTTACCCGTAAAGCATTATTCGCTGGAAAAATTGAATCATAATCATAAAAATCCCTTGCATCCAGAAAAAAGTCAAAAATACATCCTTAAAATTGTCACAGATTATTTCTAGCCACACGTGCTAGGTAACAAGGATTTGATTAACAATAAACTTGTTGATTGAAAGGAAAGCTACACAAATTTGATTAATTTATCCGTTACGATCAATTTGAGTTCATAAATGTTTTAATATTTTTTAATTTGTGTTTCAGACTCAAATCAATAATTAGTCAAACGAACTCTGACGGCAAAAATTATATGGAGTGGTTTTAAAATGTGTTAGACCACATGGGTAAAGCCATTCGAAAAAAGCAAAGAAGAAATTAATTCTAAGTAGTATTTTCATTCGTTGAAATAAAAAGTATTTTCGTGAAATGTTTAAATACGGTTTTGGTAACACTGTAGCGGACACATACGTATGTTTGCACTCACACACTCCAGTCAACAAGTGAAACCACTTGAAACCTAGATTTTTACTCCGAGAAATAAAGTTATCTTGTCTTTCAGGACATGAAAATAACGTATTTGACTTTGATACCCTTTGCAGGCAATAAGTCTGGCAAAACGATGTATATTGTCATCTTACATTTAATCTTAGACAGCTCACCGGCCGATATTTCGACCAGCCACACATCCACCACTCACCTCTTACTATAAAAAGACCAGCTATCCATTATTCTTTGGTCAGTCAAGATTTGTCGCTTGACAAATCCATAACGGATAAACCCTTTGTTCCGTTCCAGATTTGTTGCCTAAACAAATCTATGGCTGTTCCGAATTTCGATTACGTACGTACGCATACATTCATACATACACACACACTCTCTTCCTTAACATCTTCAACAAACCATGGACAGACACTTTATTAAGTAGTATACAACTTCTTTAAATGCATTCTTTCTTCTTGTTCTCAATACCCTTATTGTTATTCTTCTGTAATAGATATACTTCTTATTATCGTTGCAGAGTATTTATATTCTTTTTTTTTAATGAATTTTTATCAGGTGCAAACTGAATCTTTGGAAGATACATGTATTTCATTCCTTTTACTACTGCAGGAACAGCAGAGAAAAAAGATCCTTTCTTACGCGTATCGCTAACTATTACTCTTTCTTTCTCTAGTCTCATCAGCACCCTAACTTCCTATTCGGCAGTACTGACCCTTAAGTTTTACTAGCCACTATTACTACAGCTGATACTATTAGCTTCACCGCCAAAGATTACTACGCTCTCGTCATTGTTATTGTTTTTATCAATAACTTTATATGGAGTCAGATACATATTTAATAATGGAGTTAGATTTAATATTAAGTCTTAATTCTATCCACATTAGGAGCTAATGTGGATAGAATTAAGACTTAATATTTTAACACCACAAATTATTTTAAAATCATTATTATTTCTAGAAAAGAAGAAGGTTTAACACAAACTCGTAAACCGGGGTAACATTGGACAGCGGGGTAACTTTGAACAACACATCAAAAAAATGTTTTTAAGCACAATAGCCAGCATTATTATTAAAGAATAACATACTTTGTTTCGATAAAGAAGGCTTGGCTATTTTGATTCACTAAATAATATTTTACGATTTAAATATAAACGATTAATATCGATAATTGTTTTTAATTAAATATCATTTGAACATCATTTTAACAAAGGGTTTGATATTCAAATGTATAATTGAAAGTAAGAGAGAGAGAGTAAGAAGAGCCTAGAAGTGATTGGAGATACCAATGTAAGATTAAAAAGGAATTGAAGTTGTAAAATTGTAAGATGGATATGAATGCGAGAGGAGAGTGAGTGTAAGAAAGAATTGTTATAATTAAAAGTAGGCAGTATAATAATACGGTAGTAGTCAGTGAAAGGGAAGAAAAGATGAAGACAGCCGAAAAGGGAGAACCCTTTTGTTCCCCGCGTGGAATTCACGTGATGTGAATGGAGGTCTCCGATTAGCTGAAATGGTACTGACGTCACTGGTATGATTTGATAAAGACACGATCGCCATTACTACTATTTCAAGTCACCCGCCCAAAATATGTTGATTTGGGCGGCCATTTTGAATATGTATTTAAACATGTGGTGGACACAATAAGGAAAAGACCGATCGAATAATGAAGACAGATGCAGATATAGAAATAAACATGACATTTAATAAACGATGCATTTAACAATCGGGTACATACATATAAATGAACATTGAAAGGGAAACATGTAAAAACATTTAAGAAAGATTGTAAGAATCGAGTAGATATATTGTAAGATTATCTGCCTTTACGTTGGTCGTTCTATCACTTGTTGTTTTTATGAACAGAAAGTGTTTTGTCTTGGTACGGAGTTGATTATGGTTGAATTGAAATATAAAGTTATACCCCAGC
>VCCN01003977.1:6528888-6539522 GCA_006491835.1 Architeuthis dux
TCCAGATTCCATGCCATCTTTCTTTGTGTTAAGTGCAGTGTAGTGTATTATTATTGCATTAATTTGTAAGTATCAATGCATCTCTTCAAGAGCATTAGCTATTCATCTACAGTTCTCCATGACATATTGTTGTAAACAGGGATTTTCAGCTCTGACAAATATCACAGACCAGAAAAGAGAAAGAAGACTTCATGTCGATGAGATGAGAATTTGTGTGCTTCAAATTAGACCTAATATAAATAAGATTACCAAACAAAAATAAACTCACACCTCCCTTTGAGTTTGTATACTTAAGGTTGCATATGTAAGATGCGCCATCGGTAAGTAAATATTTGGAATGAATCATGTTTTTATGTAGCTGCATTGTTTTATACTTTCTGGATGTCCCATGATCATATTATTAATCACTACTACCAAAGGTTTAGGTTATTCATGTGTTCACACATTTATATCAACCTATCTATCTATCTATGTACCCGGACTTCACCAGCCCTAACCGTTCATAGTAGAAACTTGAAATTTTGCAAACACACTCCCTCAATGAATAGGGAAAATGTTGTTTTTTTGTTTTTGAAAATCCCCCCCCCCCTAGTAGGGTTTTAGAGTGGGGGATCAATTTTATCTATCTATATAGCCGGATTTCTCCCAGTCCTAACTGTTCATAGTCGAAACTTGAAACTTTGTACACACACTCCCCTCAATGAGTAGTGAAAATGCTTTGTATTGTTTTTTTGAAAATTCCACTCCAAAATAGGGTTTTAATGGGGGGTTCAATTTTCAATGTAAGCTTATGCTAAATTGGTCACTAGTTTGTGTCCGCTTGTTTTTTGAAAATTCAGACATTTTTGAGTGATCACAGCCCAATTTTTTAATTTATCACCCCCAACACAGCATATATGGGTGATTCATAATTTTCCTAAGTAAAGTAGTATTGTGTTCTGTGTTATGAATCAAGCACTGCTAGGATGGGATGGGGCTTGTTATTGTTTTTGAATGTATTTCTTTCAATAAACCATTTGGTGTGGCATAAGCAAATTTGTATTCTGAAAGTGCGGCCCAGAGAAAAAAGGTTTGGGAACCACAGCAGAAGACGCTGCCAGGCAAATAGGCTTTCATTTCTCTGAGTGTAAAAGTAAAAATAAAGGAATGGGACACTTTTTAAGTCACGTCCACACTTGTAAGTTTCCTAATGAATCTGACAAATAGAAGTTTTGACACAAAAACATTAGGCAGCAAAATAATTATACAGATGCCTGTCATCCATTTTTACTTTTATCTCTATCTGCCTCACTTTGTCTCTCTCTCTCTCTCTCTCTCTCTCTCTCTCTCTCTCTCTCTCTCTCTCTCTCTCTCTCTCTCTGTCTTATTACCTCAGACTTTTCCCTCTTCTTCTTTATTACTCTTTCATTCCTTCACCCTCCGACATCCTTGTTTCTTTCTCTTTTCTTTTTTCTTTCTCTTTTCTTTTTCTTTCTCTTTTTTTTTTCTTTCTCTTTTCTTTTTCTTTCTCTTTTCTTTTTTCTTTCTCTTTTCTTTTTTCTTTTTTTCTCTTTTCTTTTTTCTTTCTCTTTTCTTTTTACTTTCTCTTTTCTTTTTTCTTTCTCTTTTCTTTTTCTTTCTTTTTTCTTTTTTCTTTCTCTCTTCTTTTTCTTTCTCTTTTCTTTTTTCTTTCACTTTTCTTTTTTCTTTCTCTTTTCTTTTTTTCTTTCTCCCTTTTCCTCCTTTTGTTTCTCTATTAGAAACCGTCAACCAAAACTGTCACCAAAACTATCAACAAAGGTTTCTCCAGTTTTTAAGTGAGTCTGGCTGGCTTGTTACCTCTTTATGTATGTATCGTACTTACCGGCCACACCAATGGAGAAAGAGGGCTGAAAATTTAAACATTTACTCTTAATTATGTCTAGAAAAAAATGGCTATTTTTGCTTTTTGAAAATTATCCCCCCCCCCCCCCCCACGAAAAAATCTTTGTTCAATTTACAATGTAAGTTCATTCTAAATTGGTACCTTCATTTGTGTCTGGAAGCATTCAAGTTTGTTGTTTTTTGATTCAGACTTTTTTAGTGATCACCACCATACAAAAGTCGAGAGAAGTAATTTAGTAATTTCACCCCTTTTCCCAATTCTTTAATTGATCACCACCAACATTTGGACATGTGATGGTTTCTACCATTCATTACCTTTCCTACCCCACACAAGCTAATTAGCCTTCTCTTTCTCTCTATCTTTCTTTCTTTCTTTCTTTCTTTCTTTCCTAATAAGGATTGTCCCAATTTTACCCTCTGCAAACAAATTTGAAAGAGGTATATATATTCACTCATGTCTGTCTGTCTGTCTGTTTGTTCACACAATATCTCCAAAAGTTCTCAATAAATTTCAATGAAATCTTGTGGAATGTTGGGCCATGGGCTATGGAAGAATTGGTTTTGGGGCAGATCCAGGAATTTTTTTCTGATTGAGAGATATTTTTATTATTCTGTGGAGAACAGTCCATGAAATATGAATAGTTAATAAAAAAAAAGACTAGCTTTACATTTAAGGGAGGTAACTAAATATTGGTAAATTTGAAGTTTTCTCCTATATTTTTCAATTTCTTTTCCTTCCATACATTTATGTAATTACTTATGGGACAGATCGAGGAATTTTTACATTTACCTCTCCTGAATCGTAGCTATATATGAAGTGGTATTCATTCAATTTTTAGTGACAATGGTGTTGGAAGAGGTATGCACTCTGAGTGTTTTCTAGTTTTTGTTTTGTGTACTCAAATGACCTGGGTCTAAAATCAAAACAATATATCCCCACCCCTGCGATTTGAGCAGCTTAAGACACAGAAATATGCAGTGAGCCCATGTATGCATAACCAGGTTATTTCCTCTGGTAATACCAGAATGCCTCCAAGAGGAATCTCATAAGGCGGTGAAACGCTGTCTTCTACCCCCTCACCCATAGAAACAGCACAAACACCCTCGTCTTTTAGTCATCCTGTTTTCATCTGCTATAACCATTTTAGCATGCCATACTTTATTCACCAACCAGTAAACGATAGAGTCAACCTATTTCATTAACGGACATAAAGTATCAACTTAGAAGTTTCGATACACAGCGCTACCCGAGAAACTCTTGGCGCCCCGCTCCCTGGCACTCCTGTTCCCGGTGTGATGCACTGGCTGCACCCAACTTTCAGAGTTCCCTGGGTAATGCCACATGCAGCCAGGAAACAGATCACCAGACTCCCACACAGTGCAGAATTTCTCTTCATCTTCCCTTTCTCTTTGTACCACATCTGAGAAAACATTAGAAACTTGCATTTCATATCACACTCCTCTTTTGTAGAAAGAGCAAAACTTTTACGTACATAAATCATTTATTCTTTTTGGGAGAAATATAAAAAGAAATTCAAAATCGGGGAATCTCTTTTAAAATGTCTTTGCAGCAATGTGTTAATACAAAACTATATTAATAACATTTTATAAAGTCTCCTAAAAGAAAATGAGAATCATACTCCCCGGGAGATTTTACTTTTTATCTTCTCCCTTTTTTGAATTTAGACTTTTATTTCAGTTTTTTTCCTTTCTCATCATCATAATCGTTTTTTCCTTTCTCATCATCATAATTGTTTCTCATCATCATAATCGTTTTTTCCTTTCTCATCATCATAATCGTTGTTTTCTTTCTCATCATCATAATTGTTTCTCATCATCATAATCGTTTTTTCCTTTCTCATCATCATAATCGTTTTTTCCTTTCTCATCATCATAATCGTTTTTTCCTTTCTCATCATCATAATTGTTTCTCATCATCATAATCGTTTTTTCCTTTCTAATCACCATAATCGTTTTTTCCTTTCTCATCATCATAATTGTTTCTCATCATCATAATCGTTTTTTCCTTTCTCATCATCATAATCGTTTTTTCCTTTCTCATCACCATAATTGTTTCTCATCATCATAATCTTTTTTTCCTTTCTCATCATCCTAATGCACAAACAGTAGACACCAAATTTTAAAATATTCTAAAATTGAAAAACGAATAACATCCCCAGTGTTTCACTGATCTTGTTAATGGCCAGAAGTTTGGCCAAAAGTGCTAGATCACAAACATTTGGACAATGTTTACATTCATTGTACACAAATCAAGAAAAGGTAGCTAAAAGATTAAAGAAACACAGCCCTTTTCTATCATCTTTAGTCAAACTTGTATGAATGCTGCCAAAATACAATATATCATCATCATCATCATCATCATCCATTATATCCACTGCTGGACAAAGACCTTTCCCATCTCCTTCCATGACGACCATGATTGCACTAACCTCTGCCATCTCATACTGGCAAACCGTTCTATCTCATCCCTCCCTCTTGTGCCTGGTCTTTTCTTACTGCGTTTACTGTCTCATGGTCACCAATCTGTTAGTCCTTTGCTCCATCTGTTGTCATCTCTTCTTGCTAAGTGTCCAGCCCATTGCTCAATTATTTGTATAATATCCTTCACCCTAGCCCCCCCTCCTCTAATCCATGTTGGTCTTTTTCTATCTCTTAGAGTTATTCCAAGCATTGCTCGTTCTCAGTTTGTTTTGTTAATTTCCATGTTTCGCATCTGTAAGTCATAGCCGGTATTATGCATTCATTGTATACTTTACGCTTTAAGCACATTGGCAAGGCGCTCTTCAATATGTCTCTATTCAGGTTTCAATAAAATCTTATGTAAAATTCCCATTTCATGACATGAGTGAGAATTGTTTTGATGGTCACTTAAGTGATTAAAGTATTATTGCTCTGTTTAATAATTCTTGCTCTCTGACTGACCAATGTTCATTTTATATAATGACTGCAAAACCAAACATTCAGTATGGAGTGATATACTTTGGAAGTCATTTTTAGAAACCATCAACCAAAACTGTCACCAAAAGTGGGAAGTTCAATTTGCAATGTAAGTTTATGCTAAATTGATCCCTAGTTTGTGTCCTACAGCGTTCATGATTGTTTCTTGAAAATTCAAACTTTTTTAGTGATCATGGCCCAACAAAACCGAGAGAAGTAATTTATTCATTGATCACATCTTTTTCAAATTTTTAAATTGATCACCCCCAACACTGCATGCTGCCAAAAGACATTGCCATTGACACTTTCTATTGAATGACTAACCAAACCTGTTTTTTTATTACTTGATTTCTGTTTTTCAATTTAGGACTGTTTCATTCATGTAATGTGAATATTATGCGTTGACCTCTTTTCCACAATATTTTGAAGGAATGAAAATTCAAATATAATTGAAATTAGCTTAAAATAATGTAAACAAAATCAACCCAAACCAAGCACTAGGCCAGAAGTGAAATGTCAATAAACTTTCATCAGAGCAAGCTCAAGCTTCAAGAACATGGAGATCCTATTAGTTTTGAAAAGAAGGATCTACAACCAATGGATTCTCCCGATAGTCACCTACGGAGGTGAAACATGGAACCTAACCAAAAGATTGGTTCTCAAACTAAGAACCATGCAATGTGCACAAGAGAGGATCATGTTTAACAACACATGGGGAGATCACAAGACAGCACTGTATATTAGAGAAAAGACAGGGCTCAGAGATATCATAAAATCCATTAGAAATCGCAAACGGCAATGGGCAGGCCATGCAGCAAGAATGTCAGAATGTTAGATAATAAAACAATAAAATCTATGGCAAAAGTATAAGGAAAGTGTATTCATTCAATATATGATAAGATAGATATCAATTTATATCACAGGATGACAGCAGATTTTACAAGAGATCCTATTAGTTTTGAAAAGAAGGATCTACAACCAATGGATTCTCCCGATAGTCACCTACGGAGGTGAAACATGGAACCTAACCAAAAGATTGGTTCTCAAACTAAGAACCATACAATGTGCACAAGAGAGGATCATGTTTAACATCACATGGAGAGATCACAAGACAGCACATTATATTAGACAGCAAACAGGGCTCAGAGATATCATAAAATCCATTAGAAATCTCAAATGGCAATGGGCAGGCCATGCAGCAAAAATGTCAGAATGTTAAATAATACAACAATAAAACCTATGGCAAAAGTATAAGGAAAGTTTATTCATTCATTCATGAAGACATTATCTGTAAAAATATTCAATATATAAGATAGATAGAAGTTTATATCACAGGATGACAGCAGATTTTACAAGTACATGAATATACTAATTTCTAGGGATAAAGGAATATTATATTGTGCCAATCTTCCAAATAGTGGGGTCTACCTGCCTTGAAAATCAGCATTCAACATCCTGACTTCCATCCAGACGCAATCCCTAACAACAGGCGCTGAAGGTAAATACATAATCATCTTAACCAGCAAACAGGGAACAAGTCAGGGATGTTCATGCCATGACCCTGTTAATCCAAAAGGAGACCAATATGTCAGATGGGACACTGCTTGCCAGATGCAAGTGGTGCAACAGAACAAGAGCAGGAGTTGGTGTAGCAATATGACCCCTATAGATAGATAGATAGAATAAGTTTAAATGTGTATATTCAAAATCATGCAGTGTATATAAAATGTGTTTGTTAGGCTAGGAATTAGGATGAGGGCTATATTGACAATTTGTAAACAAAATGAATTGTTTTATTTGGCTGAAATTCAAAAGTAAGGAATGTTATTAAAATGAGGGTTTTGTTTTGTTAAAATAACAAACAAAAGAATTACAGACTGAATCCTGATTATGGAATGCTTGTACAAGAATTTAGAATAACAAAAAAATGTCAGCTGATCCGGCTACAGAATTTACTGATGCAAACAAAAAAAATCATGTAATGTTTTAATGTCAAGAAAAGATCAAATGTTAAAAATGGGCATACCACTAAATAGAGTTGGAAAACCCAGGGAGAGTGGAAAAGGAGTGAGTGAGACCAAGACTAGCTGTCCAAGGCTAGAACTAGTGTCCGCGGCCCCACCACCCCTCCACAGGGGGGAAGGTCAGTCGAACTCAGTCTTTCTAGAGCTGCACATCTTTTTGAAGTGAAGTGTAATAATATGACAGAGATGCGACTTACAGAGTTTAAAAGAGAAACACAGTAGCAGCTATACTTTGTCTGTTTGTTTGACATTGTTTGACAACTCAAAATTCGACACTATTCTGGATGAGAACTTTAAACTACAAAGAGAGTTGACAGTAAATTTTGTAGTATCACATATCTTACAGTGCAGATTCCCAGAGTGTCGGTATGAGTAAAGTCAATTAAAAAAACGAACATAATATTTAAAATCGACTTTGTTTTTCTCAATGAACCAGTTGACTTTCATATCAGTTCCTTTCAGTAAAGCCACGGCACACAAACAAAGAATGACGTTCAAACTATATCTGACCAGTTCCAACAATACACACCAGTACAACACACAAGTTGTTTGCGTATATGGGGTATCATCATCAAACTCTATAACATAACATTGGTAGGACAGGGGACAATATGGTCAAGTGAGGTTTAAAGACCAGTGAATCCTGTGAGTGTGTTTGAAGGGTGCAAAACATTGAAAACCTTCTTGCAAAACAGTCCACCAATGTTCCCTCTAATTTCTAGTGGTCAGTGTGCACAAACATCTTATGTTGTGCAATTTCTTTTCCTGTGACAAAAGTGTGCACTGAATGCTTGTACAAATCAACCCATCAATTCACAGATTATTAATAAATTTGCTGGAAATGGTTAAATCAAAACTCGTTCAGCTCATTCATTACCAAATTATATTTTTGTAACTAACCTTTTGTGAGCACATTAATTTCCTTTGTGCACTGGTTGCAAAAATGTGTGTGCACTGCTTAGAGGGAAGTTTGCTGCCCACTCTCACCTGACTTAGCTAACACTGACCTGTTAAACATCAACCAAACAACACTAGAGTGGTTGGCTGTCTGGCACGACAAGCGATGATGATGATGATGATGATGATGATGATGACGATGATGACGATGATGACGATGATGATGGTGATGATGATGATGATGATGATGATGATGATGATGATGATGATGATGATGACGATGATGACGGTGATGACGATGACGATGATGATGATGATGATGATGATGATGGCCACCAAGCAGCCCATAAATAGATAGACCAAACAACTTCAAAAAAAATCTTTATTTTTAGTATCGTTGGATGAGTTGATTTTGGCTTCGGTATGTTTCTTTCAAAGATACTTGATGTAGGGTATTTCTTACCAAAATAACAAAAATAAACTTGATCAAAAGTCCTTACCAGAATAACTTGCTAGTTGTAATACTACAATTTATTTGGGTAAGAAGACCTACAGTATATCAGGTCCATCTGATGCAGAGATATTCAATCCAAAATCAACATCTCCCATGGCTACATATGGCATTTTATTGTAAAACACATTGAGTACGTCTTTAGAAAGACTCCTCCACCAAATACAAACATCCACTGATGGCATTAATGGCACAGCCAGTTGGCAAATATCTTGCACTATCAACACTCCCAAGTTATTCTCTATGTTAAATAAGTTCAATACAAAGATTGCTTGAAATTTTAGTACAGTTTTTAAAGAATGTAAATACATGTATTAATCAATTTAGTTAAAAAGTTTAGTTTAAAAAGTTAAACTGATTTTATGAATGAAAAATCCATAATTCTATAAACTCTTTTTATTGAATTCAATTTCAAATCCATAAAATTTGATTTAATTAATTTAATGCAGAAAGATCTGTACAGTCAGCATTTTTCTGTTTTTTTACAAGTGTTTTAAGACAAAGAGGACATGGACACCTCGCACTATATGTTTTTTATCAACCAATATTTCTAGCGAACAGTAATTATTAAAAGTTATGAGTGCAGCAACTCTGGTCATTTGACATGGGGCCAATAAAGAGAAATTAATGAGATGCAATTATTTTTATTATCTCTCTCCATATTTTAGAAATGGTCATAAAAAGAGAAAGAAATTAGAAAAGCCAAAACAGCCTGCAGTAACTCTACACACCAATCAGGGTCCATTTCTCGTCTAAAATTTGTTTTTCTATATCGTTGGCTCTTTATTTAAATCATCTTTTTGTTTTTTTGTTGTCTGAATAACACTTTTAGAAAACATCAACCAAAACTGTCAATATAGGTCAACATAGGTTTCTTCAGTTTTTAAGTGATTCTGGCTGGCTGGCTGGCTGGCTGGCTGGCTGGCTGGCTGGCTGGCTGACGTGTACAGGCCACCTCCAATGGAGCTAGAGGGCAGAAAATGTAAATATATCTTTATTATGTCTACAATTTAAATATATCCTTATTATGTCTACAAACATGTTTTTTTTCAAAATTCCTCCTCAAAATAGGTTTTATGAGCGGGGGTGGGGGGCAATTTACAATGTAAGTTTATCTAAAATTGGTCCTTTAGTTTGTGTTCAGCAGTTTGTTGTCTGAATAACACTTTTAGAAACCGTCAACCAAAACTTTCAACATAGGTTTCTTCAGTTTTAAGTGATTCTGACTGGCTGACATGTACAGGCCACCTCCAATGGAGCTAGAGGGCAGAAAATGCAAATATATCTTTATTATGTCTACAATTTAAATATATCCTTATTATGTCTACAAAAATGTTTTTATTCTTTTTAAAAATTCCTCCTCAAAATAGGTTTTATGAAAGGGGGGGGGGTGGATTTACAATGTAAGTTTAAGTAAAATTGGTCCTTTAGTTTGTGTCCAGCAGCATTCATGATTGTTTTTTGAACGATCAGACTTTTTACAGATCCAATAAAAGGTGAGAGAAGAAAATTATTCATTAATCACCATTTTTTTTAAAAATCTTTCGATTGATCACTCCCAATACGGCATGCTGCCAAAAGACATTGGTCACATGACAGTTTCTATTGAGTGCCTAACCAAACATTTGTCATTCATATTCCACAAAAACAAAGATAATCCACAAGAGGTTTATGATTTGAATGCTTATGATTTAAATACTGTGAACTCTCATTTTAACATTAGTTTTCTGCAACAGGGCATGAAGCATTATTTGAAAAACTAAAATTAATACACCCATAATATGAATGAATGAATAAATGGCTTGGCTTCACAAACAAAGATTTTGGGGAATGTTTTTCCACAGCATTTGGACCATAGACAGTGGGGCCAATGTGTGGAGTAAACCTCCAGCCTGGGCAGTGTAGTTTTAAGGTGAAGTGCAACTTACCCAGGGTTGATCCTACCCTTTAAACCCGAGGGTTACATCCTATGGGCCACCGGAGTGGCGCAGATAGGAGTAGGGCCAGTAGGGCCCATAGGGCCCGTAGGTCGTAGGTTTGACAGGAGTGTCCTTCTCATGACAGATGCCCGAACTAGCTATGAGGGTATGTCGCACCCTTGCGGGGATGTTCCAACATTAAGGCTTAACTGTGGTTAGACAGAACGTGAGCATCCCGTAATTGGTAGAAGCCGGAGCTGGCTATAGAGTTCTACCGACCCTTTGAAGGAGAATCAGGACAAAATGGCTGTCTGCAACTTGGATCACAGATTTTCATAATAGTGCAGCTGTCTGCAACTGTAGCACAGATCTTCATGACAGTACGTCTGGACACTCCTACATTAAGCAGATGTGCGCTGGCTATGAGGTTCTGCTGACCCCGTCAGAGCAGTGACCCGACAG
>VCCN01003977.1:6669848-6680023 GCA_006491835.1 Architeuthis dux
TTGTCCTTTAGTTTTTGTGTTTTATGAGTTTTCTAAATTTGCAGCAATAAAAGGAGAAAATATATTACTGATATTTAGCTACAAAAAGGGGTGGGGTAGCATTATATTCGAGGCCGCATTGTACTCAAGTAAATACGGTAATAAATATTAAATATTAAATTAATGGAAATAAATATTAAATAAATAAATATTTTGTAATTTTATCCCATTGCATACTTTTTCAATCCACCCGTAATTTGCTTGTCAAAGTGATCTATGATTTCCAGGGACATATGTTTTAATTTTAATTAGGCCGTCTATGTATCAACTATCGTTGCTTTGACATCTGCTTCCCTCCTACCCAATCTGACTGACTGACAATACTCAGACTTGAAATTCTCATTTATTTCATCTCTGGAGCTGTATTTTCTAGTTAGCTTCAGTAAGAATTCTGTATTTTTTTCTTTACATTCAAAAGAATCTTCGGATAAAAAGAAATGCTGTGAATCTTGCTTTCAGAAGAGTTTTTCAGCAAGAAATTTTACTTTCTGTTACACTTTTTTTATTGGGGCCTCTCATTTTTTTCAATGTATTTTACATTGTACCTTTAGACAATACATCCTTTCAACCATTCAGCCATTTTTTTTTTCACCTAACTAATCCTTGAGTTTTATAGTAAGAAATTCCATTACATCTACTCTTCCTTAGCGAGACATTATTTCTATGACTTCTCTGACTAATATCTTTTCCAGTGCTTACTTTTTATAAATTTCTCAAAAAATCCTTTGCTTGAATTTTTGCCATGAATTGAGAATAAAAATTCTTATAAGAGTTGATTCCTCTCATAATTGTGTGCTTAGTTCTAAAAACATCAACCCAGAAAAACCTTTTTCGAGAAATTGTGCATCAAAGTTTGAGTCATTCGCACTAAAAATAAATAAAGATTGTGTCAAAAGTTTGTAAAAAGAATAAGAAAGTCATATTTCAGTCTCTAAATTTCCAACCACAAATTGCAAAAAAAACAATGATTTTCTTTCCACTGGACGCCTTACATTATATTCAAATGATTTTGTGTTTATGTAAAGAATGATGGCTTTTTTTTAGGAAATGCAATTTTCTAGTCTTGCAGTTTTTATTAATATTTCTAGTTTTATCTTGTTTGTCTAATTTGGGTTCTGTTGTTATTTCTCTAAATCTGATCCACACACACAGGCTTGGTCTGTTTTAATTTCCGTTTTCATGTTTGTTTTGCTTTAAGGAAGAAATAACCAATTTTGTTAACAGAGTATTTTCTTCATCTATTTCTCAACTATTTTTTTCATCAGCCTTTAAGAGTCCGTTGTTTGACATAGTCCTTTCCTAAGGTCCTAAGACATGGGGGAGTGATGGGACAATGATGTGTTGGCAGGGGGGAAAGAATTGATCCATGCCTTTCCCAAGGGCATTAGTGCACAAAGTGAACACAAACTGTCTCAGCCAGAGTTTGAACTCAGCTTGCCGATCCCATTCTCATTTAAATAAGTTTCTTCAGTTTTCAAGTCAGTCCGGCTGGCTGATTGGCTGTGTATGTATCACATGTACAGGCCACACCAATGGAGCTAGAGGGCTGAAAATTTCAACATTTACTCCTTATTATGTCTAGAAAAAACTTTTTAAATTCCTCCCCTAAATAGGTTTTTAGTGTGTACAATGTAAGTTTATGCTAAATTGATCCCTAGTTTGTGTTAGAATATAGAGGAAATGTAAGGCATAAGGCCACAGGATTTGGAGTCCTCATAAAAGCTGGTGGCTTTTTATTTATATAAAATAGTTAAGCGTATGTTTACATTTCCACTATAAGAAGTAACTACAGGCATATGTGTGTGTGTGTCTGTCCATATAAGTGTGTAAGTGTGTGAAACTAAATTTCAACTGATCGTTTAATTTTGGATGCACTGCAAAACAAACTCATTTGTCCCATCTCTGGAGATGTTGGAAAAGTCAAATGCACCCTACGAGGGACAATAAATCTCCATTTATTTTAAAATCAGACTTTGTCCTTTTTCCTATCAAGAGTGCAACCAGTTTCTCGTTCAGAGATCGGCTTCGAGCTGCCATTCCCAGTTCACACACAGGCGATAATACACCCGACCTGCAAATAAGTCCATAATTGAGGCTGAGACTTGTGGATGCAACAGTTATCAATCGAACAACAACGCACCTTGCTGAACACCTTGGTAGTGCACACATACACACATGCATATGCGACAACGCTACAGGTGTGCCCGCTCGTTTTTGAAAATTTGAAAAAGAGGCTGAGACTTGTGGATGCAACAGTTATCAATCGACCAACAACACACCTTGCTGAACACCTTGCTAATGCACGCATACACACATGCATATGCGACAACATTACAGGGTGCCCGTTTGTTTTTGAAAATTTGAAAAAAGGTGAGAAATGTCACCCCTTTTTTTTAATTGATCACCCAACACGGCATGCTGCCAAAAGATGTTGTTTTCTATTGAGTGACTAGGCAGAACTGACTAATATTTTTGTTTAAGCTAGTCATTAGTATTTTAGCCATCTTAGAATAATGTGGGTACAAAAAGAAAGTTATGAGGTTTGTCTGGAAAGAATCCAGCCATTTTGAATATCTCGAGAACCAGTTGCATAGCCTTGATGTAACTTGGCAATAAACCAGAGGGGATCTTACTGCACATGCATGAACAGACTCCTCCCTTGTAGGGTAACACAATCGGCAGTGATATGCCATTGAGTGAGCTTGTTAATCCAATTAGCATTTGACCCAGAAATAAATCCAGGTAAGCTGTTGTTTTCAGAATAGTTCCCTGATATTCCCTGAGGAACAACATATTAAAAGTCCCCAGGTTTCCTTCTTGTGCTTTTTCAATATGGCCTCCATGATGGCTGCCAGCCAAATCCTTAAAATACCCACTACTCGTTCATTATCCATCCTAGACAAGATTTCTCAATGGTATTTTGTAGTATCAAGTATGCTTAATAACATAATAAAGATCTACCACAGTCTGAACACTGGAATGGTTTAATTTCCAAGATGGCATCCAAGACATATTTTCATCCTTTTTCTGAGCTAGTTTTCGTGATTTCAAAAATTCAGGTAAGCTGATTTCTTTCAGAATAGTTCCCTGATAGAGTAAGGAATAACATAATAAAAGTTCCTAGGTTTCCTCCTTGTACTTACTTTTTTTTTTACTAAAATTCAAAATAGTTGCTTTTTTTGGTAAAAATGAGTTTTTTACCTCACAAGCACATGTATTTGAATTACATCTGTCTACTCATCTGTACATTTAATAAATGATGGAGCTTCCCCACATAATGTCTGAGAATGAATATAAACAGTTTACAGAAGATGGGTACTTCGCCATTCGACAATCAGACAAGTTCTGGGATGGAGTATTCTCTGACCAACCCATTGAACAGTTTCTAATGAGACTATTGAAGACGTCAGGTGATACATGGCCGTGGAATCACAGATAGTGCATTGGCATGGTGGGTTCATGCACTTCCACAGTGTGTACCTATCTGCAATGCACTAGAGTCTTTCACAACACAGAGTCCTCTGTCCAGCCAGTCAGTCTAGGGACAAATCTTGAGTTATTGGTTCAGTGACTAGAGGGACATTCACCATTTGTTACACATGACCCTAACATTTTTGCAGATGAAAACCGGAGAGCAAAGAACAGGACTTCTGTTGATATTGTAGTTACACCTACTTTGCAAACAACCACAACTCAAAGTGCATTCCTTGGGAATAACTGGAACAAATCATGCCTCATTCAGACATTGGCCCCAGATTTTAGGTCCAGTGGTATCACTGTGAAACAAGCAGACGCTGATGTACTAATAGTTTTAACAGCACTGGATATGGCCAAATCTAACAACGATCAACCAGTGGTAGTTGTTGGAATAGATACTGATTTGTTGGCCATGTTGGTAGCAAGAGCATCATCATCAATGGATCTGTTTATGCTGTGCCACAGCAATCCCATGACTCACTACAGCATTAAGCAGCTTCAGCAAGCACTACAGAGTACAAAACATCACATCTTGTTTCTACATGCCATAACTGGGTGTAATACCACATCAGCACTTTACGAGGGAAAGTGAAAGCATTAAAACTAGCTCAGAAAAGGGAAGAACATTTGTCTTCCTACATGAATGTATTTGCACTAACTTCCAGAACTCCTGATGATGTAGCTGCTGCAGGGGAACAGTTTCTGCTCAAACTGTACGGAGCTGAAAAGTTTGCCACACTCAACAAATACAGACATGTGGCATATAAACGCTCAGTGGCTAAAACATCAGCAAGTTGTATACTGTCACATTGGCTAGTCTGCAACAGCTGAACATGTAGATACACTCTGTAACAGTGCATCTACATGTTCAGAAGTGGTTGTGTCAATACTTACTCGCACTGAATGAGGGTGGAAATCAGAAGAAAACAATTGGATTGCAATTGCCACTGACCAACCAGATGCTCTCCAGATGCTGTGACTGTGGAACAGGATGTGGGAATGCCTGCAGAAATGCAGGGATGGTTTGCTCAAATAAAACTTTGTATTTTAATGTATCATATTTTCTTTTGTATTCCATATTACATATTTTGGTTTGTATTTCGTTAAGTAGTCTTGCCAAATAAATAATAAATATATTGCATAGATTTTTTTTCTAATACTAAACAGGGGAAAAAAGGAAGCACCAAGAGAAAACCTGGGGATTTCTAATATGTTATTTCTCACTCTGTCAGGGGACTATTCTGAAAAAATCAGCTTACCTGGATTTTTTAAATCCTTAAAACTAGCTCAGAATAAGGATGAAAATATGATATCACACTTGCCTAGGATGAATAATGAATGAGTAATGGGCATTTTAAGGATTTGGCCGGCAGCCATTTTGCACGTCATCTTGAAAATCATACCTTTCCAGTAGTCAGATGGTGGTAAACTTTTGATATGTTTGATAACATATCAAAAGTTTTTTTAAAAAAACTGCTCTCTACATATCGACACATAAAATTTTTTCCCAAAAATGGATTGCGGTGGGCTTTTAGTATGTCAATCTACATAAAATTCTGCTTCTAACGGTACCAAATTTAGCTTTATATGTGAAACTTCCCAGTTGACCCCCATTTTTGTGAAATTTGACTGGACTAAATCTGAAGCTTGACAGATTGAAATGGAGGTGATTTCTGCACACCTGTATCAGGCTATTTCAATATTGTGTCCAAGATGGTTTTCAGTAGTATCTACTGAAAACCATCTTGGACACAATATTGAAATAGCGCAAGGAAGAAAGCATTTTAATATGTTGTTCTTCACTAAATCAAGGAACAATTCTGAAAAATCAGCTTACCTGCATTTATTATCAGGTTTGACACTTTTCAGACCAAATGCTCTTGGACTATGGATACTGTATAACCGCTGCATTCACAATGTCCGAATAAGTCATTCTTCACAGCTCGTGCAGGGTTTGTGGGGCAAAACATTGCATCACCCCTAATCAGCCCCCTCTCCCTACAGTCCTGATTTGACTCCCTTGCGACTTCTGGTTTTTGCCATTGAAAGGGAGGAGATTTCAGACCATGCACAAATTTAAGAAGAATGCGATGAGGCAGCTGATGGTGACCCCAGAGAGAGGACTTAGAAGATTGTTTTGAAAACTGTGACGGACGCTGTGATAAGTGTGTGAGGTCCCAAGGGAGTACAAAGGGGACTAAGGCAATTCTTTCATTAATATTAATGGCTGGATACTTTCAGGCCAGACATTGTATATAGAAAGAAAGATTGTGGAGCAATTCTACTTCTGTGATGTTGTGTTGAAGGAGACAGGGACGCACCGATAGTCAAAAGGAGCAGAACCAACCAAAATGTTCCCCCCTTTAGAATAAGATGTTATGGAACTGTATTTATAAAGTAGTTGATTGTTACTTTTTAACAAGGTGGTTCAAAAGGTCATATCTTTATTTTGACGGCAAGTGATGATGCTATTATCTAGAGCAGTGTTTCTCAAACTTTATTGTATGATGGAACACTGATAAATGAAATGAATTAAACAAAAACATTTCAGATACTATTGTTCGGACTGAGATCCTCATCTTGGTTGTCATTTCCACAACGTTTCGGCCGATGTACTCTCCGGCCTTCTTCAGGTGTCAAGTTTTGTCGGTAACTTACCGGAACTATTGAACTGAACCCTTTATTTGATCTAGGACATGGATAGTGGAATGAGGACAGTATACCCCCGTGGATCAAATAAAGGGTTCAGTTCAATAGTTCCGGTAAGTTACCAACAAAACTTGACACCTGAAGAAGGCCGGAGAGTACATCGGCCGAAACGTTGTGGAAATGACAACCAAGATGAGGATCTCAGTCCGAACAATAGTATCAGTAATACTAACACCTCATCTCAGAAATACCGAACTCAGTTAAAAACATTTCAGTAGTCAATGAACAAAACTTCATCAACTGATATATGTACTCATCAGTCCTTTTTCCTTTCATCTGTCACTAAAAAGATTGAGATCTCACAAAATCAAGGGATAAATGATTGGATTTGCATCTCTGTTGCTGAAGCAGGAATACATAATATTCATACTGGACACAAGCCTCAAAATACATTGCCTATTTGGATTTAAATGTGCGGCACACTATTGTGCCATGCCACACAGTCTGAGAACCACTGATTTCTTTTGAGGAGTCAATGGGCGCAAAAATCTTATGTTGTGCAAATTTTTTACTGCGACAAAAGTATGTGTGCACTTTTGAATTCAACATAAGGGAATCAATATTTTTTTTCAATAAAGCCTCTACAGAATTTGAAATCTTTTGTGCGCACATTAATTTCCTTTGTGTGCTGGTTGCAAAACATGTGTGTGCACACATACAGCTTAGAAGGAACTATGCTTATAATACATGATTGTTCTTTGAAGCCAGAATGGCTTTCAGTCATGAAGATTATAACAAGAGGTGAGAAATATTGCTTTCCTGTCCTGTTAGCCCCCCCCCTCCCCTTACTGGATGCACATGGTTAGTTTGTCTCAATTTTTATTTGTCTACCCCTAGCCTGTATTTGCAACCTTTCATTTTTCAACCCATGATGAATACTTGAATGTTGCTGTCATCTAAATCCATTGAAGATGTTAAACAAGAAGACAGAAAATGAGTTGCTGCTTAAAGTTGCTAGTGAATTGCTTTCAGATTGCTATGAAAATGGATGAAACTTATTGTTTATTGTTTGTCTCAGGGCCAGATTAAGACCACAGTGGGCCCTACAACACCCATAATTTTGGGGCCAACCATATTAAAATTATATGAAAT
This sequence comes from Architeuthis dux, assembly GCA_006491835.1. Classification (NCBI taxonomy): domain Eukaryota; kingdom Metazoa; phylum Mollusca; class Cephalopoda; order Oegopsida; family Architeuthidae; genus Architeuthis; species Architeuthis dux. Next base: position 6,677,166 of record VCCN01003977.1, read on the forward strand.
CTGAACAGAAAATGAAGAATTACTATGAGAATAGTGATAAAGTTCCATATTCCTATTTATTTGTGGGCCCCCTCAATGTCTTGGGCCCTATGCTGTGGCATGGTTTGTCTATAGACTAAATCAAACCTGGTTTGTCTTCATAATAAACGTACTGAGAACAAATTGTAATAGAAGGTAGATATAATAAAGGTAGATATAATAAAGGTAGATATAATAAAGGTAGATATAATAAAGCTAAGACTTAATCTACTTATGGCATTGCAGCTGCACACAACCCAAAGATCTTAGGGGCCCTAAAAAAATATATCTTAAAAATATTTTTATGTTCAATATTTTTCAGTGTTTCAATTCATTTGAGGATGTATTATGTTACACAGAGATAGATTATTGATCCATAAATAACTTTACATTAAATTAAACATCATAATTTTATGAATATTTCATTTTTATTTAATATTTCATTTTTATTTAAATTAAATTTGACTAGTTTTTACCTTCATCTTAATTTCAGTTGTTTTTATATACAACTTTCAATTTGGGCCGTTTTTTTCTACGGCAAAGAATAACAGCATGGTCGAATAAAGAATAAGCCTTCGGTGAGCCTGAATTGAAAGTTGCATATAAAAACAACTGAAATTAAGATGACGGTAACAACTAGTTAAAATTAATTTAAATAGTGCGTTACAATTACTTCATCCAATAATAATAAAGATGTATTTCATTTTTGTTTTGATTTGTTTGAAAATGATAGCTAAATACAAAAATAGAAGGGACCCCAAGAAATATTATGCAGTGGGCCCCATCAATGCTAAATTCGGCCCTGGACTTAATTATATATTTTCTCATTGTTGATCTAATATTTACAGTTATAATCCGAGCTGTGCTTTCTTAATGATTACTTTAGTTTAAATGTGTCAGATTTGGCAGTGTTTGGCTGCTTTTTTACTCTTTTCCTCACTTTGTAGATCCTATTCTTAGCCACACGTTATTGTTTTTTGGGTTCTTTTTCTTTTGGTGTCATATCTTCTTTTTTTTTTGTATTAAAAAAACAACTTTTGGAAGAGTTTTATTTTGTTAATTTATTTACCATTAATTTTATACTTATGATTGAGTACATTGGTGAAACTGATACATCTGTGTTGCAAAATATTCTAGTTCTTTCTTCTGGTTGAGCAGTGGATATGCTGTTCTTTGCCAGTAACGACTAACATAAATGGTTTCTCATTTTAGAATCAGCATGAACTGGTAATTTGCCCAAATCTCAATGGACACACACTGGGAGGCTAAAGGAAAAGTTACAAGTCAATGTGTTGGCACACCCTTCCAGAAGGCCTCACCTCAGTTTCTTAATGATAACTCCTCAGAGGTGACTGGGACAAGTTCAGGAAACATTTGGTTGTTATCAATTGTTTATAAATTATTACAGCAGGTGGTAGGGTTTATTAGCTTATGTAGCCAGCAGGATCATAATATTGGTTCCAACTTCATCATTAAAACTACTAAGCAATATTGTGCTAAGTCAATACTAAATGAGTGACCATTTGATCAAAATTGTTGAATATATTCAGTGGTATAGTGTTGTTGGAACATGTGGGAATCATGTTCCCTTGCTTTTTGGGGAGAGAGAAACTGTGTTCCCTCACAATCTATATAATAGTAAGATCCTCTATTGGAACAATTAACTAATGAGAGAAATTATCCAGTGTCCAAATACTAATTCCTTGGAGCCTCAAAACATCTCAGAAATTGGACGGGGTGTAGGAGTAGACAGCCCTGTGTTCCCTCATTTCTTTTTATAGTACTACACCACTGCAGGTGATGCATTGCCCCGGGACCCAAGAATTTCTTAGGTAGAGCTACCATAGCAGTTGAAAACAGGAGGACTAAAGGACAAGGGTATTTTTGCAGTGTTTGTTTGTGGGAAGAGCCCCAAAACAGCCCTATGAAATTCCACTCAGAGGCTTTCTTGGTAATTACTACTATAGGCTATGTACCAAAATTTACCAAGTGCTTTCCATAGCATCATGGTTAGCAGGCTTGTCTCACAAACCTGTTTGCTAGTTCAGGGAGTTTGATCCCCAGTGAGTGCCATACAATTGTGCCCTTGTGCCAGACAAGGCTAAGCTTACTAAATAACATTAGAGACCTGTCTCATAGCTGAGATAATTGCATATGTCTTACTAAAACCAGTGGTTAATGTTTAAGCCTAAGTTGAAAGTGGCCAGGACAGTTTGTGTTCACTTCATACTAATGCCCTTGGGAAAGCCATGAATCCATCTCTTCACCCCTGTCATCATGTTATCGGCCATGGTAACTGAGTAAGGCCTGTCACCCTTTACACTTAGTTGGGAGAAGACCTATGTCCAACATGAGACCTTAAAAGCTGATTTTTTAAAAAGCGTTTTAAATAATGATTTTTAAGGCAGGCAATACCTCCCCACTTAGAAGATTGGTGTAGCACAGTCCTCTTCGTCCCTTATTTGGTCTTGTGCCAGACTAAACTAATCTTAGTAAATATCCAATGCAAAGCCACTAAGCACTAAGCACTAAGCACTCCCTCTCAAGTGTATCTTTGATAAGAAAAAGATTAGTCCCCACAATTGTTTACAGCTGTACTTTTAAAGTAGATGTTTTTTTATCTAATTTCATACTGTTGTTTCCTTACAATGATCAACTTCCATGAATGCCACAGAGAAATGTAGGGAAAGAAACAGACAGGCAAAGGAAAAGAGAGAGGGGGGAGAATGAAAAGAGGAGAGAAAAAAAGTGAGGAAGAAGAAGTTTTAAAGGAGAAAAGGAAAATAGAAGATATCCACAAAAGAAGAGTGTTGAAAAAAGAAAAACAAAGAGGTCGGGGG
>VCCN01003977.1:6761446-6778278 GCA_006491835.1 Architeuthis dux
AGTAACTAGAAGCAGTAACCTATTACCATGTGTGACCAGAGGCACAAGGATACAAAAGAGAAGAATCGGCCAGCCAGAATTTTGCCAATAAAAACATACATTCAGATCATGAACTGAGTTACACTTCAAGTAACTAGAAGCAGTAACCTATTACCATGTGTGACACAAGGATACAAAATAGAAGAATCGGCCAGCCAGAATTTTGCCAATAAAAACATCCATTCAGATCATGAACTGAGTTACACTTCAAGTAATTAGAAGCAGTAACCTATTACCATGTGTGACCAGAGGTCAAAGGATACAAAATAGAAGAATCGGCCAGCCAGAATTTTGCCAATAAAACATACATTCAGATCATGAACTGAGTTACAGTTCAAGTAACTAGAAGCAGTAACCTATTACCATGTGTGACACAAGGATACAAAATAGAAGAATCGGCCAGTCAGAATTTTGCCAAAAAACACAGCCGATAAAAACCCAGCTGATACATGGGCAATACAGTGAACCCCAGCGATATAACAATATATCTGCATTGAACTATCTTTCTATAGACTTGTTTGTCTTACCTACCTTCCTCCTGCCTACAGTATGTATAACACATTGTATACTCCCCCACCAGTGTCGTAGCTAGTGATTTGGGGGCCTGGGGGAACTTGGCTCCTTGAGGGGACTCCGCCAACATTTAGTGAGATTTGATAAAAATGGAAAATTTGCAATAAATAGACATGCACTATCACTTAATTGGTGAAAAACAACCCCAAAAGCTGAATTATTATTCATGCAGTTCATGTATGCACAAATATATCCTTGTTAATCACTGCTACCCACAACAATGGTTTATTGCTGGGTTATTCATGTATTTATGTATCTGGACTTCGCCCAGCCCTAACCGTTCATAGTAGAAACGTTGCACACACACTCCCCTCAATGTGTAGGGAAAATGTTTTTTTTTGTTTTTTGAAAATTACCCCCCAAAATAGGTTGATTTTTTTTGGCCCCCAAATCAACCTATTTACAATGTAGGTTTATGCCAAATTGATCCGTTAGTTTGTGTTCAGGAGCATTCTTACTTGTTTTTTTGAAAATTTGGACTTTTTATTGATCACTCCTCACCACCACTGCTTAATTTACAAGGTAAAAAGAAGCATATATATGGGTGGCAGTGATTCATAATTTCCCTTGGAATGCTAGTTATAGCATAATGTCAATAAAAATGCGGTAGGGGAACAACTATTTATAAAGCTTTGGTGGGCTCCCCTCTATTGGGGGCTCGGGAGGGGGTCATTTTCAAATAGCACCGCTCCCCCTTCATCAGCTATGCCTCTGTCCCCCACACTTATACTACTATCACAGATTACCTTACTATTCAAAGGTCTATTTAAAGTTTTTATTTATCTACTATAACTATGGTAAGCATAATTTTGGAGATATTGTGTGGACAAACAGACAGACAAACAGACGGACAGACAGAAGGACAGAGATGAGTGAATACATATACCTCTTCCCTCTTTGTTGGCCGAGTTAAACATTTTCCCAAACCAGTATTCAGTCACGAACAACTCAATGTTACCTTTTCTACAGCAACAGACCGAAATATACCAGTGAGGGTAATAAAGGAAAGAAAGAGAAAAACATCAAAGTAGAAATGAAGGGATATTTTCCACAAGCAATTTGGGTCTTTGGGGCAACTTTTATGAGAAGGAAGCAAAATACCATTTCTTTCAGTATTTCTAGGTGAGAGATTTCTCAAAAGAAAATCTTAATGCAGACGGTTTCCTCTTCCGACAAAACGTATTTGATTCAACTGTTACTATTCACACATCCATTATTGATTTTGTTGGGATGAAAGAACTCGAATGTCGTTCAGTGGAAATAAGGCTCAAGGCCAAATTGTCAACAAGGTAAAACTAGAAAGCATTCAGAGAGTGCATACCTCTGCCAACACCATTGTCATCAAAAACTGAAGGAAAATCAGTTCATATATACCTACGATGCAGGGGAGGTACCCATAAAAATTCCTCGATCAGCCCAAAAGATTTAATCAATTCTTCCTTCCACAAAATTTCATTGAAATCCATTGAAAACCTTTGGAGATATTGTGTGGACAAACATGAGTAAATACATTAATTATGAAAAAAAAATCTCTGAAACGAAAATGGATCCACCCCAAAATGTAAACAATTCTTCCTCCATTGCTTAACATTCCAGAAAATTTCATTGAAATTCATTTAGAACCTATAGAGATAAACAAATTCGTGTCACAGTGATTTAAAGTTGTATCATATTTTGTGGTTCTAGACCAGTGATTCTGAATGTGGGGCACATGCTCCACAAGGGAGCAATTTGAATATATTGGGGGTCAATTTTAAATTTGGGTGGGAAAAGAGTAAAAACTGTTAAAAAAAAGGCTTAACTGATTAATTCCTAATTACACTATACTATTAATTACTAATTTTAATATAGCTACGATGCAGGGGAGATAACTGAATTCCTGGATCCACCACAAAATTCAATCACTTCTTCCTTAACCCATGACCAACCCTTCCACAAAATTCCATTGAAATCTATTCAGAACCTTTGGAGATATTGTGTGGACAAACAGATGGACAGACAGAAGGACAGACATGAGTGAATACATATACCTCTTCCCTCTTTGTTGGCCGAGTTAAACCTTTTCCAAAACCAGTATTCAGTCATGCACAACTCAATGTTACCTTTTCTACAGCAACAGACTGTGAAATATACCAGTGAGGGTAATAGAGAAAAATAGAGAAAAACATCAAAGTAGAAATGAAGGAATATTTTCCACAAGCAATTTGGGTCTTTGTATAGAAATCTGTTCTACTGTGTTATCTGTATTATAATTTCCAATGTGTCACTCTGTCTGTAACATAGAAGCAGGGTAGGGGTACACAAAACCATAGGGGGTGAAACACAAAGATATTCACTAAAGGAGAATGGCTGAGAGTGTGTGTGTTGTTACTACTACTAATACAGCTGCTATTGTTTCATCATATACCCAAATGAAGACAATGCTCTAGGTTGGTATTACAAACCGTGAAAATAAGGATAGTTTTATTCTATTAAATATGGCTTTGTTGTTCCTCCCATAAGTCTTTAAAGATACTACAGTGTTTTGGATTTCCACCCCTAAGTATATCGTTAGCAAAACAACAGGTATTTTACTAGTTAATATAATAAGTAAAATGAAAAACAGCTTGAGACATGAAGTCATATATTTCTTAAAAAAGGCCCCTGTTTGAAGCAAGACATCAAATACCAAAAATTATAATTCAGTCTTTGATAAAGATAAGAAAAATAATTACTAATATACATGGATCAAATATGTGAATGCATGAATGTTGCAGATATATGTCTTCTTAAAGGAAAGAAAAGTAAGCCTGGAAGGTGCAGCACTTTCAGACGTGCTTTGAAACACACTTTCATAGTTCAGGGTGTTGTTTTCACTCCAAGAGAAAATAATCATTATATATCAAAGTATCAGATTCTTTCATGATACTGGACAAGAAAAACAAATTCTTGTCACAGTGATTTCAAGTTGTATCATATTTTGTGGTTCTAGACCAGTGATTCTGAATGTGGGGCACATGCCCCACAAGGGAGCAATTTGAATATAATGGGGGGCAATTTTAAATTTGGGTGGGAAGATCAAAAGGTGTTAAAAAAAGGCTTAACTGATTAATTCCTAATTATACAATACTATTAATTACTAATTTTAGGGTGTCTTTTAGGGGGTCTGGAAACTGTTGCTCCCCCAGAAAATTTTGTATCCAAGATTGGTTAAAATTGCGTTTCAGGGCATATCAGTTAATGAAATTAAGATAAATAAAAATTATCAGAAAAAATTCTAAGGGTCTTGAAGGTTGTGATGAGGTTGAGACGAAAAGATTTAAAACTCGGAATACACTCAGAAAACAGTATAAATAAAAATTTTCAGAATAATTCTGAGGGTCTTCCAGAAGACCCTGGAAGACCCCCTGGATCCACCCTAGGATTCCATAGTACCTAATGCTTAACTCTTGGACTGTTATTACTAAATTTCACACAAATCAAGAAATTATAAAAATTTTAGCAAGTGCTTTGAAGTTCATCTATGCATATTTGTTTTACAAAGGATTTGTTTCTTTACAGATATCTAAAAAGCATATGTGATGTGGTTCTATTTTGACTCATGATATAGAATTAGGTGACTTTTTTTTATTAAGGTGGACATTAAATTTCTTTAGCTGTCGGGGTGGGACATGGAGCCAAAAAGGCTAAGAAAAACTGTTCTAGACTAAAATTGCACTCAACATTTTATGACCATCTGGAAACTGTTGCTGTTATAACATTGAAACCTGAATTAAAACCAGAAATAATAGCTGAATACTTCATCTTCCCATGAAAACAAGTTCATGTATGATGTTCTAGGAAGATCAGGCCATAGTCTTCTCGAAATCCTAAAACAGGACTTAATCAGATGAATGATGATTTCACAGAAGATTGGAAAAGTAACACAAAAAGTATAGACAGAGCAAAAGGTTATTCTTTAAATGATACAGTAATACCCCAGTAATGCTACTCCATTTAGCGCTGATTTGCTATAGCGCTCTTTTTCAAATAATTTTCATAATAAATTTGGTAACACTAAATTACCCAAATAAAAAATGATAAAAGACAGCATCATAGGTAGTCTCTGAAATAACTGTATACTGTACAATTTGGTTAATGTGTCATGCGTATAAGATTAAACACAATAATTCATCATGTAACAATGTACATCGACACCTAATGATATTTCACTAGCTATGGAAAGTGGCTACCAGATGAGATGCACAGCACTCATCCATGCCGTCTTGTTAAGGCTCAACAACAACATTATATATTCTAAAATGATTTCTGGCACAATATTTTCAGTGGGATAGCACTACATACATTATAATATTAGATTATTATGATGACCCTGTATAGTGCTGTTTCGTTTAGCACTGCATTTTCAATATTAGTCATTTTGGACAATTTTACAGAAAAGCCAAAGAATTTTCAAAATTGACTCTCTTATTTAATACAAGTGTTGTATAGAGGGGTGAATGTCCTGAACTTGGATAGAAAGGAAACTCAAAGACTTGCTTGTAAAAATATCTGGACATTATTTCATAGCATACATCTTTGTCAGCCGGAGAGTGAAGAATGGGAGAGAAATAAGGAGAACCGTCAGTCTGTCCCCAACAGGGACAGCAGTCTCGTGCCTTCCAGCCTGGCTTAGGCGATCTGCCTGTCTGTTCGGGTCTCGAGTTTTCTTGTCCGCGTCTGCTTTCCGTTCAGATCGGCTTTATAGGTTTCTTGAATGCCTACGCAGGTGTCATTTCTGGTCCCCACATCCTGTTTTGGACACCCATCATATACCTATTTCCTAAGGTGAGCGGGTCACTTACATTTCCACACAGGTGTTTGTCCCCAGAATAACCTTTTCGTGGCAGCATATCATAACACAAGCAGACGTGATTAGATACTGGAGACAGAGATATATGAAAGCTGAAAATCCAACATCCTCCACTAGGTGTCAAGTTTGAAACTCTCTTTGAAACTAAAAAAATAAAAAAACAAATCGCATCTTTTATGAATCACATCTTTTACGCAATACCTTGCTTTACAAACTTACTGTGGAAAACAGGAAGTGCTATGGACTTGTTTCTGCCAAGTTTTGTGCAGATTGCTCTTACGTCATACATCTTCCTCTCCTTTCCAGTTCCAAAGTCAACCACAACGTCAATACCAGGAAATGTATCATTGAAGGTATGGAAGTGCCCAATAAGTAGAACCAGGACATCTGTGTCTGATGTTTGCACTCTGATGTTTTTGTACCTGCAGTGAAGTGCATGCTTCATGTGTAAAAGTATGCACACCTCAGCTTTTTCATATGGTGAATCTTGCATTTCAAGACCTGGTCCTTTGTGAACAACAGATTTGTGTTGAGTGATGTAGATGTCTTGTTCTGGTAGGAATTCTGTCTTGCTAACTGTATGACTGAGTTCATTTAAATCATCTTTGCTCTGTGAATTTCTTAAAAAGTCTTTGAAATGGGTTTTCAGTTGGATTTTTGTAGATACTGATATTTTGACTCTACATCCTACTCCTTCGATTTCCCGGGTTCCACTTTTAATGTTTGACTGGAAATAGCAATCTTGGATAATGTCCACCATTTTGACAGACTTCAGTTGTTGTTTGATTTGTTGCACAAACTCATTTGAATATTCTTGTTGGGTGAATTGTGTGCTAATCCACCATCTTCAATTGAGCAATCGAATATTTTGTCAACTTCACTAATTGGCTCAAAGAGTTTTAGTAGTTCTGGTTTTGTTTCTGTGTAAAGTTGACCAAAATCAGAAATGGATGGTGGATGTGGTTGATTTTCGTGAGTGAAAAATTCAGCCAAGTCTTCTTGTCTCTGCTGATTTGCAATAAATATCATTGAGCACAGTACTACATTAGACTTCAGTGATACAATCTGTTTCCCAGTGAAGTCTTTCTTGGGTTTTGGTGTTTTGAAAAATGGCAGAGAATTCCATCTAATTGTTGCTTGTACAATTCTTTCTCGTTTGACAATAATTTCTTCTTTTAAAGACTCATATTGCTTCTGTCCAATATTCTTAGCATTCCGGATAGTTGTGATAACAGACCCATTAGTGCAAGAATGTATATTGAGCACTAGTAGTTCTGGACATTTGTCTTCAAATGGGTTGCCAAATTCAGCTTCAATTGTAGTCAGAAGATTTATACTCCATTCCAGAAATCTCGCCTGTGATGCAGCGTTTCTTCATGGTGTTTGTAATCAGCAGTGCTAGCATTTGAAGCGCAAATTGCTTCTTTAAACTTATGAAGAAGACATGCTTGCTCTGGCCCAGCTAACATCCAGCGATGAAATGCTTGTGGATTTTGAGTCAAACCTACAGCTCCACATCTCATTTCACTTTATAGTTCTCCTGTCCATGCACCTAATCTATAGGCATAAATGAGAAATGTTTGCCTAAATTGTTCACAACCCAATTCCTCTCAAACTTAGACTTAGTTTTCTCAGGTGGAGACAACATATCCATCAGGTGAATGCTCACCCATCTACTATAATTATAGTGGTTAAGGCTGAAGAAGAGTCACATTAGGTTTGAGAGAGCCTCTAGATAGAGATCGAAGTTTTTCTCACAATGTGCTCTGATGAAAATTAGAATTTGTAATTCTGTCTCCAGTATAATGTCCCAAAAAAGAAATGCTGAATATGATTTCATATTGTTTCTCCATTCCTGGAATATTTGATTCATCCCAGAGTGAAAATAGGCTTGCCAGAGCTAGAGCTGTCACCTGGTGAGCATGCATGGTTATCTTTATGTGTGCACACTGTAATAATACCTGTGATTTGCCACTTGTTGTTATGCCTGCTTCGGTGATTGCAGCAGTCCATCCAGATCCTTCCAATAGTTCTCTCAAGCCATTCCAATTCCCTCTTCAAGATGAAGGTCACCAAACATTACTATAAACTTGTCTTTACCAAGTACCTCTGGGAAGCGCCACTGAATTCTTTTTGCTACTGCGAATATTGGATAATCACATCCCATCCACAGGTACTTGCTGTGGGTTGAGGAAATGCATTGTTCTTTTTAAGCATAACTTTACACACACACACACACACACCCCAGACACTGGAATAGTTCAGTATTACAACCCGCAAACCAAGAAAATCACACAATTCATTATTAGTGTAGACTAGTTAATACCCATGAAATAATTCACGGATATATCTGAATTTCTATGAAACTAATTTCTAAGAAAAAATAATAGCAAAGCCCATAGTTTCAAAGGAGGTAGGAGAGAGTCAAGTGTTTCGGACAGCAAAGTGGAATATTCCAGTGTTACGACCCACAAACCCAGAAAATCCTATTGCTCATTATTAGGTTAGATTATTTCAGAAACATCTGGATGTCTATACATACTAGAATTCAATTAAATATTATTGAGTGGTATCTAAGGGTGGAATATAGATCTCGTAGTGAAAGGGCCACCATTCTTGATGAGAGATTTTTCCTTACTTAAGTATACAATTATTATTATTGCATAATATTGAACTATTGCAATAGAATTTCTTTTAAGTTAAAATTAGTTATAAAAACAACTAAAAACATTAAGACAAAGGCAACAAGTAGTCAAAATTATTAAAATTTCCACTTACCTTGTTATCTTATTTGGCCGATAAAACAGGAAAGCCTTGAAGAACGGAAAAAAATCTCCAGCTGCTTAGAAGTTTCTTCTTGGAGAATCATGCGTGGGAAGGGGTTTTAGTTGACAGTGCCTGTCTGAGTGTCACAGAGGATGCTTCCAGGGAAAAGTCCACTTGGTTGACTGTCTCCTATCGTGGTCATCTTTGGGTTATATTGCCAAGGCTTGGACGTAGTAGTAATACAAATCTGTTTAAAAGGTAAAAATAACTAACAGAAATTATATGTGTTTCTTTATGAATTTGTTTTTCTCATTGTGAGTTTATTTTAGCAGCTAGCTTAATCTTGTGAGAACATGCATCTGGGTGAGTTCTATATATTGTGCAAATCTTGTGTACATAAATTCTTATTTTTAGTTGATACTAGGAAAATGTGTTATTAATAACATGAAATGTACTCTAGGGGTCACATGATTCATAGTTGGTTGATTATTTCTTTTTGAATCTCCGGAGTCGAATTAGTAGGTAGACACATTTATTTTGTAATTTCAGTATTAAATTCAAGTTAGTAAGTAATTTTGTTTCCCTTTTCAAAGACACATAATGGCGGCCATCTTGGAAAATGGCTACCTCGGCCATAATATAATAAATATTTGTTGGGGTTGAAAATATTAATCTACCTAAGCTATCATCCATGAAAGTTTGGTAATTTTGTCCGGTATGTAACACTCCCCCCTTTTTTTACCCTAAGGGAGCGGACTAAGATAACAATTTTTGTTTTATCAGTAAAAAAAGATGGGACATAAGACAGCAATCCATTCACTATTGCAGTTGAATAACTTAAGCTATATCAATACAGGCCTCCCCTGTTATAATGTGCTTAAAGGCTAGAGTAAAGGATATTATACAACTAATTAAGCAACAAAAGTGGAGATGGGCCGGCCACCTAGCGAGAAGAGATGACAATAGATGGGGGAAAAGATTAACAGATTGGTGCCCATGGGATAGTAAAAGAAGTAGGAAACGGCCAGACACAAGATGGCGGGACGAGATAGAAAGGTTTGCCGGTAAGACTTGGCAGAGATTAGCACAAGATAGGTTGTCATGGAAGGAGATGGGAAAGGCCTTCCTCCAGCAGTGGACTTATAACGGCTGATGATGATGATGAATAATGCAGTTTGAATTATAACGCAGGCAAGTGGTGGACCCCAAAATAACGTAGCTCAAAAATGACTAGATTTATCTACAAAACAGCTAGATTTACCTACAAAATAGCTAAATTGATCACATCTCTGTTATAACATGGTTTTATCTTTCTTTGACCCCAACACCTGTATTATAACGGGAGATGCCTGTATAAATAAATCAAAATTGCTGAAAACTTGAAGAAGTACAGAACAGAGTAGTAACCAGGAGAAAATAGTTAAGATTAAAAATCTATTACAATGTAAACATCTATTTTGCATAAAATGCTTCAAATAAAAATGATATTGAATACATTTGGTTGAACTCAATTGAACCCAATGCCAATGGGGAACACTTATTCTAAATGTGATAAATCATTTATTAAATAATGATGCGTTGTTATATCTCAACATTCCACTCTAGTATACGGTTTCCAAAAATTTGACACACCAATAAGTCGAACCATCAGAAAAAGCTCTGATGATTTTTTTTTAGATTTTAAAAATGAATCCATTTATTTAATCATTTATTTTTAATTCATTAACTTTAATTTTAAAATGAAAATACTGAGTTGACTAGATAACAATCAAAAGATCCCAGAAAGGATTTGTGTTGATATTGATAAACACTCTCAGCTTCTTCCCTCTTTCTCCTTCACTCTTTTCTCCTTCTTTCATCTTCTCTCTCTCTCTCTCTCTCTCTCTCTCTCTCTCTCTCTCTCTCTCTCTCTCTCTCTCTCAGACTTCAAAGATGATTCCAAAAAATGTTACAGCAAAAAATCGTTCAGTACATTTAATTAATTCAGTTGATTAATTAGCTGAAAATATCCCTTCAATGCCAACCATCTTAGTGCAAATAAACAATAATGTCAGGTATTTTAGTAACTTTTTCAAATAGTTTCATCAAATTCAATAGTTTCATTAAATTAACAGATACTATTGTTTAAAGTTTGGCAACTTTCAGAGTAAATAAGTCGAACATTCTGGAAATAGCAAATAAAATACTGTAAAAGACCAAAATTAATTGCTGCTAAAAGAGTCTATAATTATATATTTTTCTTATTTAGTCATTTTTTCTCACAGAAAATAACATACTAAAAGTCTACCAAAGTCTGACCACTGGAAAGGTGTAATTTCCAAGACAGCATCCAAATGGCTTCACATCATTAAAATGCCCATTACTCCTTCAATATTCATCCTAGACAGGTTTTTCTAATGATTTTCTGGAGTAGTAGGTGTACTCAATAACAAAGTTCTACCACAGTCTGACCACTGGTGTAATTTCCGAGATGGCGTCCAAGGTGGCCACCAAATCCTTAAAACGCCCATCTAGTCGAGTGCATTTGTGGTTTGATCCCCCCCAAAATTGCTCAATGGTTTTTTTGTATTATCAGGTGAGATCAATAACATACTAAAAGTCTACCAAAGTCTGACCACTGGAAAGGTGTAATTTTGAAGATGGTTTCCAAGATGGCTGCCAAATTCTTAAAATGCCCATTACTCATTCAATATTCATCCTAGAGAAGTTTTCCTAACGGTTTTCTGGAGTACCAGATGTGCCTAAAAACATACTAAAAGACTACTACAGTCTGACCACTGGAATGGTGTAATTTTCTCACAAATATTGCTACAAAAGTTTTCTCAACGTTTTTTGTAGTATCAGGTTTGCTCAATAACATACTAAAAGTCTTCTGCAGTCTGACCACTGGAAAGGTGTAATTTTCAAGATGGCATCCAAGATGGCCACCAAATCATTAAAACGCCCATTACTCCTCCATTATTCATCCTAGACAGGATTTTCTAATGGTTTTCTAGAGTATCAGGTGTACCCAATAACATACTAAAAGTCTACCACAATTTGACCACTGGACCGGTGTAAAATTTTCAAGATGGCACCCAGAAAGCTGCCAGAAAAACCTGTCTAGGATTAATAATGAAGGAGTAGTGGGCAGTTTAAAGATTTGGCTGTCATGTTGGACACCATTTTGAAAATTACATCTTTCCATTTGTCAAATTGTGATAGACTTTTGATATGTTATTGAACATACTTGATACTATGAAAACCCATTGGAAAAACTTGTCACGGGTGAATAATGGTAGACTTTTGATATGTTACCACCCATTTAAATGATCTTAATTTAAAATTGCAAAAGGAAAATCAGTTAATTCATTAAATGTATTCTCATGTCAAAGCTTTTGAAACAAAACTTTAGATATGGGAGAATCAACTTAGGACTGGTGACGCTTTCCATTTACCCACATTAGCCAATCACATGGAGTCTGAATACATTAGTCTTGCTGATGAGTTAAATGACTTGAAAAAAGAACTGAGTTCCTGATTTAATGACTTCAAAGCAAGAGAAGCTGACTTTAACCTTTTTTTCAAATCCATTTAAAAACCATTATTAAAAGAATAGCACGAAAGGAACTGCAAATGGAAATAATCAAACTTCAGAGTGCAAAAATTTAAAGATGAATCTTTATTGCAGTTTTATGCATCTCTTCCTGAAGAATACTACCTCAAAACGGTGTGCATGTTTGGTAGTACTTTTTTCTCGAATGAAAATCAAAGTCAAAAACAAGATCAACATTGACAGATAATCATCTCGAAGACAATTTATTAGTTGTAACATCTCAGATATCTCCAAATATTGGAACACTTGTAAAAAATGTACATCACCAAGTTTCTCACTAAAATTTGCGAATAATTTCTTTCTTTCTTTCTGTTGTTATGTAAATACCAAATAAACAAATAAATAATAAATACAATGTTTCTGAATTTGTCTGAATTTTCTGTTGTTATGCAAATACCAAATAAACAAATAAATAATAAATACAATATTTCTTGTCTGAATTTTGTTAGATGGGCTGTTTTAATCATTGTGAGTCGTTTAGTCGGACTATTTTTCCTTGTCTATGTTGCTCATTTTTCACATTTCGTCCGTTTTGCCGTACGAACCTGTCATGTCACATTCATTTTTTTCTTTACGTTCATGTTTTGGAGTTGCTTCCCTTTGATCAGGTGACCATTTGTTTCCAGGATCATACCCTAAAACATTTTGACTAAACCACATACAATGATTAAGTAAGATGTTAGTTAAACTTTTCTTTTAGTAGTTTGGCCTGATTTATGATTAGCATGCGGCCTGCTGCTCGATAAAGGTTGCCCATGTCAGTTATAAAGCATACCTTATACTACAAGAATCCGTTGAGAAACCTTGTGTTGCGATTGTTTTTGTGGGGTAGGGTGTGTTATTTTCATAAATGCAGCCAACTGGACGCCATTTTGAAAATTATAACTTTCCAGTGGTCAGACTGTGGTAGACTTTATTTAGATAGTACACTTGATATACAAAACACCATTGAAAAAACCTGACTCACAGAAGTCCAAATCCAACCTTTAAACTCTCTACCCCAATATCTCTGTGTCAAGTTTGTTTTGGTTTCTGAACTGGTAGTATCAGTAAAGCAATTATTTATTGTTATTAGATGAAGTATTGTAAATCACTATTATCAATTTTTTATTATTATTTACCTTCATCTTAATTTTTTTGTTTTTATCACAACTAAGGCCATTAGTTTTTCTTCTTTTAATTGAGTAAACAACCCATATCTAAGCATTTGAGAGTTAAACCTTGTGGTTTTCTTCAGCCTAGAATTCCAACTCACAGAGCAATCAGTCTGGTATTTTGAGGCTGATACAATTTAGCATCTGTGAGCAACTGTATGCACCTCCTACACAGCTTGGTTTACTGCCAACTTTCAATGCAGAATCAATCAGCGCTTGAAATCAGAACAATTATTGGCACAGATGATTACTTTATGTGTGTGCACTGATGTTCATAATGAATATGAATCATGGTTGGTTGGTTTTGGTTAATAAGGCCAGTTTAGGGAACCAATTCTACAGAGTAATCGTTTAGTGGAACAAATTTTTGTCATATTGCTGCAGAGATGTACTTTGGACATCGGAAACTTGGACATCGGAAACTTGAAGATGGGAAACTTGGATATGGGAAACTTGGACATGGGAAACTTGGAGATGGGAAACTTGGACATGGGAAACTTGGATATGGGAAACCTGGAAATGGGAAACCTGGACATGGGAAACTTGGACATGGGAAACTTGGATATGGGAAACCTGGACATGGGAAACCTGGACATGGGAAACTTGGAGATGGAAAACTTGGATATGGGAAACTTGGACATGGGGAAACTTGGAGATGGGAAACTTGGACATGGGAAACTTGGAGATGGAAAACTTGGATATGGGAAATGGAGGGGATTGAAAAATAGATTAAGTGAGACAAACATTTAGTCATTATCAAATCCAATTCTCTATAGTTGTTACGTGTTGATAAGCAGGGGCGGCCCTAGGATTCCTGGTGCCCCGGGCTGGCACTAGCTTTCTTTGAAAGCTAAACTTCAGCGGCCTTTAGGGTATAGTATCATATTATTTATCTCTTTATGTTTTTTACAGTGAAAAACATAAATATATACAAATACAAAGTTTATTCCAATAATCAGGTAAAAGAAAACAGTTCCAAATTTCCTTTGGCAATTGTTTCTCTTAGTTTCACCACAACAGAAAGTATTTAACTGTCAGATATTTCTGAAAAATCTGACTTCACACATGAGAGATGCCCCCTAGCACTTGGCGCCCTGGGTGACTGGGCGTTTTGCAAGTACCTAGGGCAGGCCCTGTTGATAAGTTAATTACAAAAAGATGCAATTAAGTATTTGAATGAGACAGTGCCAGTGACCTTGCCTATCCAAAGTGCATTTAGTGCATTCTTCAATCGGGTCTGTAACAACACAAATATGCCGTCTCATCAGCTGACCGGTTTTTATGAAAGTAAGGAAGTTACCTCACGTGGGCCAAACATTGTAGATTAGGGATTTAGGTTAATTGAGTCAATGACTCAGGTGACATTGAGTTTTTAATGTCTAAATAAGCATCTATGTCAAATCTCAACGTGTGTTATTATGTTATGAAAGCTTTTAACTCATAAAGAAGACAGAAGACATTTGTTGTGACGCCAAATAAGGGTCAGGCCCTGGCAAAGCTGGTCATAGACCCAGGCCAGCTAGTAAATGTAGGCCCCATTTCAAATTGCTTATTAAGTATTTTTGTAATCATCACTAAATACATATGATTTATGTCCATGTGGTGTACATGATGTACTTACAAGTAACAGAACAGAAATAAAAGTACTAGAACAATTTATAAAAAAGGTAATGGCAAGCAATTATAATTCAATAGAGTACAGTACTGTAATAAGAAGCAGTAGTATTTGCCTCCTCCAGGGGTAGTAGGCCCCTCAAAAGTGTAGGTCCATGCCGACTGGTCCCCCACCCCTTCACAAAACTTCACAAGGAGACTTCCCAAGAAAGTAATGTCAATGGCATCTCAAGAAGAATTAGAAAACACTGAGAGTACATACCTCAGATAGTGCCATTGTCACAAAGAACTGAATGAAAATCAGTTCATATATAGCTACTATGCAGGGGAGGTAACTGTAAAAAAAATTGTTGATCCTGTAACGAAATGCACTCTGTGTTCATGTCCAAGGGCCCATATCAGATTACCAGGGCGTACGTGACCAGAGGCCCATATCGGATTACCGGAGTGCTTTTTAAGGGGTCGTTATTTTCAAATCAGGGGCAGTTTAGAATCCGACAGACAGGCAACAGGGCAACAGCGAAGAAATTCCCTCTTCACGCGGACGGGTGAAGGAAGGAGGGAGGGGGGAGTAAGAGGAGGAAGAAACTTTGATTTTTTAATTACTACCATCACTGGTAGTGAATCAGAAAAGTGACCACTCGTTTAGAAAACTAAACAAAGCAGAATTCCATGCCTCAAAGTGATCCGCGAACCAGCTCAGAAAAGAAACTATATCGAAGGGAATAAAGAGAACCCAGATTTTAAAGTGAAGATCCTGAATTTTGTCATTTTTCTCTCCACCCACGTCGGCGTCCCTTTCCTCCAAGTTTATTTCCCTCCATAGAAATTTCAGCACCCGTCAACCCACAGACCCGGACCGAGACGTCTCTCATCGCTCCCTCACATCGGCGGCAGAAGAAATACAGATTGGTATAATACTACAATCCATCCCAAAATTTAATCAATTCTTCTTTAGCCCATGGCCCACTCTTCTACAAAATGTCATTGAAATTTATTGAGAACTTTTAGAGATATTATGTGGACAAACAGACAGACAGGCACAAGTGATTACATATTCCACTTAAGATGAAGGTAAATAGTAGTTAAAAATTATTAAAAATGGTTTACAGTACTTGATTTAATAATAATAAAAAAAAAAAAATAATCATTTTTTATTAAAACTCAAACAGTCATTGCAGTATGAAAGTAAAATAATGTTAGCTTCTTTAGCAGTGATTGGTCAAATCAGTCCTTATGATGCGATGCATTTTTGACAGTTAAGTCGTCCTACTTTGCCTAACAAGGAATAGCCTTTTAGTGCAACCAATTGTGTAAGAACTGAATCAACTTTTTAAATCGGATTCTCTTTTTTATGCAACTCGATTTAAAAGGAGTGACCGCTTATGGGGACGAAAATGTGTGGTCCCGATGTGTTCCCCTTTGGAATCCACTGAATATCACACGATTATTGACTCCTTACACAAAATCTCTCCTTTACTGGAGTAAACAATGATTGTCTATGAGTTTTATGCAAATTGATTTAAAAGGAGTGACCGCTTATGGGGACGAAAATGTGTGGTCCAGATGTTTTCCACTTTGGAATCCACTGAATATCACACGATTATTGACTCCTTACACAAAATCTCTCCTTTACTGGAGTAAACAATGATTGTCTATGAGTGAATAGGAAGAGTTTTATGATTATCTTGGAATTATAATCAATTCAATTTAGTTCCATGACTGTTTGATCATCAACAGAGGCAGGAAAATTAGAATAAAATCACATGTGCGACGAGGAGAAGAAGAATCTTGTTAAGATTGGCCTGAAGACAAATAATCAATGCAAATGAAATTAAGTCAATGGATGATTGCAACATCAATATTGAATGTTTCAATGAAGCTTTTTGATTGTTGTTGGATCAAAGAATTCATTCATTCCTTATGATCTCACCACTTCCTTTTGGTTTTAGATGTATGCCTTGAGTGGCTGGTTCTGGAAATCAATTCTCTTTCACATTATCTAACAATATATACACAGGTCTGGTTAGTCACTCAATAGAAACTGTCATGTGATGAACGTCTGTTTGCAGCATGCCATGTTGGGGGTGATCAATTAAAAAATTGGAAATTGCCTTCTGTTGGTCAGAGTAAATGTTGAAATATTCAGCCCTCTAGCACCATTGGTACAGCCTGTACGTGTGATACATATGATGACAGTTTTGGTTGATGGTTTCTAATATATATATATTATCATCATCATCATCAGCCGTTATAAGTC
>VCCN01003977.1:6803478-6816672 GCA_006491835.1 Architeuthis dux
GACCAACAAGACCAACAAGACCAGCAAGACCAACAAGACCAGTAAAACCAACAAGACCAACAAGACCAGCAAGACCAACAAGACCAGCAAGATCAACAAGACCAACAAGACCAGCAAGACCAACAAAACTAACAAGACCAGCAAGACTTTGCACTGCAAACATTCACTAAAAAGTGAGAACCATCTCAAACATTTGAAGAGGAAGATTGAATATAAAATTGAATATAAAATGAGTCAATGCCTTTCATATCATTTACTCCTCTTCAATCTTTTCTTTTTTTTTCATCAGCCAGTCTGTTGTTGGACATAGGCTTTTCCCAAAATCTGTTGTTGTAAGTGTAAGACATGGGGGAGGGGTGGGCCTTACCCTGCCATGCTGGCCCATGAAGTATTGGCAGCAGGAAAAGATTGATTCATGCCTTTTCCAAGGGCATTAGTGTGAAGTGAGCGCAAACTGTCTCAGCTGGAGTTTGAACTGATCTCGACAATCCCATGTTGTTAACAGCTCGGCCACTTGTCCCTCTTCAATCTTTAGGACACTTTTTTCCTCTCAATTCCCAATATTTTTTGGTTGGAGTGATTTTTTTCCTCATTTAATGCTGCATTTAGCATTAAACTGAAATTTCCATTTAGCATTCATAATTATTCTATTATTCTATCTCTCTCTCTCTTGCCCCTTTCTTTCTCTCTACCCACTCTCTCTACCCTTTCTCTCTATATGAGTATGTGTGTGTAACCCAAACATTTCAGATTTGTCTTGGGATGCCAGTTGGTTAATTTTCCAACCTTTTTTATAAGCGTTTGCGTAATCTGTGAAAATAAAAGAAACAAAAGGTATTCGAGGAATTATTCAAACGAATTTCCCCAATTTCGTTTTAAGCAGCATAATGTCTCAACAGATACATTCTCCAGTGTTCTGATCTATCTGACACCCTGTTATATAGAAATCTCGTCTCCATTGTCCTACTTTCATCACCATTACAATTAGAACCACTCACAGATATGGAGCATCTAAGATTCATGCTGCATTCGAAACCGTAACATCAATAAATTTTTGAGTATAATATTTTATAAACTACTTCCTTATTATTTCAGGAATGGAATTTTTCCTTAATTTTCAATAAACTTTAAAATCAGAACGAATCCCTGATGTTTGGAGCTGTAGATCTTTCTGAATGAAATCGTGAAAACATGTGGATGAGATTCAAAGGTGACCAAATGTGACATACACCTGAAGATGACCAGAGAATGCACTGGCTGAAAAGTTGAATTGAAAACAAAGTATAAATTTTGGCAGCATGCCGTGTTCGGGTGATCAATTAAAAAATTAGAAAGAGGGGTGATCAATGAACAAGTTACTACTCTCGCCTTTTGTTGGGCAGTGGATCACTAAAAAAAGTCTGAATTTTCTAAAAACAAATGAGAATGCTGTTGGACAAAAACTAAGGGATTAATTTAGCAAAGACTTACATTGCAAATTGCCCCCCCCCCCACCACCTTCCACCTAAAAACCTACTTAAGAGTGGAATTTTTAAAAAACAAATAAAATGTTTTTTTGTAGACATAAGGAGTTGAATGTCTACAATGTTGAAAATTTCAGCCCTCTAGCTCCATTGGTGCAACCTGTACGCATGATACATACATGAAACTTGAAAACTGAAGAAACCTATTTTGACAGTTTTGATGACAGTTTTATAAAGTGTACACAATAATTGGATTTAGATGAGAAGCTGAAAACATGCTGGAAATCCCTGGAAGGTTATGGTGATCGACGGAACAGGAGTGGCTTCATTTATCATAGTGCAGAACAATTCATGCATATAGATATAAAATTGTGCATTCAAAATTCCAACAAAATATGTTTGGTGAATAAAAAGGTTGTCATTTTGCTGCATGACATTGCCCATCCTCATGTCAAAAAGGACAGTCAGTCTTACGATGGAGCAGGCAAAGTGTCAGGTGAAATACGTGGTCTCCAGACAAAGATTAGAAAACTTGCTACAAATGTACTCTTTATGCATTGCTGAGCACATAATTTAAATTTGGTTCTAATTGAGGCAGTAATCTTCAATATTCAAACCAAGTTGTTTTTTTTTAATTCTAGAAATGACTTTTTTCTGGCAGCTTACCTCGTCTTTCAGTACTTAAAGAAGGACAAGGCAGTCATATCACATTTTTCATACTGACTCTAAAGAAACATTGTGGAATGGATGTCAAGGAAGTCAGCAGTAGAGGCAGTCTTGCAGAATTTACCAGCTCTAGACATCTTTATTTGCTCTATAAAGAATTCTGGATGGTGAGATAAAAAAATGAACTCCTAATCGGCTCACCGAGGCAAACGGTATACTAGAAACACTCAGTACTTACAAATTCTTAGTTGTTCTTATATTCTGGAGTAAAGTGCTAGACAAGGCTTTCAATTTATCTGTATATTTATAGAAAAGTAGTCTAGAACTGGTAACGGATTCTTATTTGATTCAGCTTTTTGAAAAAGATTTGAAAAACATGCAAAATGATTATGAATCTCAATTAAAAGAGTTAGAGAATGAAACAACCGAGTTGACTTGAAAATATGATATTAAACAGAATACAAGCAGCACAGAGAACGTAAAAGAAAAAGATCCCATGATGAAATTGCAGAAGATCAAGGAATATTTGATACTCAAAAGAAATTCATATTTAAATCCTACTTAGTGTCTTTGGAGTCTGTAATAAATAGCACAGGTAACAGATTCGAGCATTTTAAGAATGTGGCTTCCAAATTTAGTGCTTTAGATCCAAAGCTTTACAAAAATGAAGCCGAGACAAAAAAGGCTTTTAGAGTTGCTTCAGACGTTTTTCGCATTGCTTCGATTTGTTTCATTTTACATTTAAAATGTAAAATAATTAAATAAGAGATGTTTTTATTAAAAACTATCAACCAAAATTGTCATCAAAACTGTCACCAAAACTGTCAACATAGGTTTCTTTCAGTTTTCAAGTCGGTCAGCCTGGCTGGTTGTCTGGCTGGCTATGTATCATGCATACAGGCCACACCAATGGAGCTAGAGGGCTGAATTTCAACGTTTACTCCTTATTATATCTAGAAAAAAAACGTTTTTTGAAAAGTCAATGGGTTTTTATTGGGGTGGTCAATGTGCAATGTAAGTTTATGCTAAATTGATCACTTGTTTGTATCAGCTTATTTTTTGGAAACCTAACCTAAAGGCGAGAGAAGTAACTTATTCATTGATCACTTCTTTATTTCAATTTTTTAATTGATCATCCCAAATACGGCATGCTGCCAAAAGACAATGGTCACATGATGGTTTCTATTTAGTGATTAACCAGGGCTGTTATATTTTGATTTTAAATGCAACATAGATTTATGAGCTTACTGTAAAACTTTGTTCTAATTGTGTTTTGATTTTATAGGGAAAAAAATGTAAAATTTAAAATTATTCGGTATGTGTTATGGGGCCTTTTTTATGTGCTCGCTCCCCCTAACTTTAGAACCTGGCTATGCCCCTATAAAGAACATGGGTGTTTGTACAGTGGGGAGGGCACAAAAACAGCTTTGCACCGCCTTATAAAAATCCTCTCGGCACTAGACTAATCTACTAAATATCTTAAGCCCATCTTTATAGGCAAGATCAGTTTGAAGTAGCAAGAGGCCTTTAATAACTTTATCAGTTCTTTAACTCTTAGATTCATAGACCGCTTGTAACCACTGTGGAATGTAGTATAATGCCAGTTGTACTTCTTCTTCATGCCGAGAGAGAGATGATGATGATAATGATGATGACAACATCTCTTTCCAGGTCTGTTGACGGGAGCTGAACTTTCTATGGAGGGAAATTAATTTCGGAGAAAAGGCTCTCCCATGTAGGTGGAGAGGAAAAGACGACAAAATTCAAGGATCTTCAATTGGAAATCTGTTGTTTTATTTCCGTTGATATAGATTCTTTTCTGGGCCGGTGTTCGGGTCACTTCGAGGTACAGAATTCTGTTTCATTTAGTTTTCTAAATGAGTTGGTCCCTTTTCTACTAAGAATATCAAGGGTTGTGCCTCCTTTTTCCACTCGTCCGGGTGAAAGAAGCCAACTACTTCGCCTCTGACCTGCTGCTGCCGGATTCAAATCTAAAACTCTAACTCTTCTAACCGGCTCTCTCCCCCCTCACCCAAGACGGGCAGGGGGCCACTTTGTGCGACCTGTCACTAACTGCTTCAGATCTCAACTCCCTTCTGTTTTCAAATCTGGGCCCCTTTTAACAGCTACCGGTAATATGATCTGGGTGCATTTTGTTACAGGAACTATTCAATAAATAGGATTAGAAAAATAGAAAAATTCATCAAAAATTGCAAGGGAGGTAACTTCAATCAGAAGTTACTCCTTTTTAATTAATTCTTTTTACTAGAATGAATATAAGAGTTAAATGAAGAATTCTTTATGAAGGGAATTGATAACTTAATGCCAAAGTGGAATAAATATATTAAGACGAAGGAAGAATACTTCGATTAAATAAAAAAATTTCTATAAATTGGTTCAATTTATTGCACTTAAATAAATTAGGAGTATAATATGTCCAATATGTGTTTGTATATTGATAAAATTGTGGAGTGATTTTATAATTAAATAATAAAATAATGAAAAATTATGTTAAATGCCATCAATGCAGGCTACTATCAGCCAGCATTCATATTATAGCATACAGTATCAATAATTCTTTTGGATAATATTTATAGGGAATTCTCTTATATTAGGAAGCAAGTGATAAATATAGTATTGCATTATAGTGAACCATTACGTAGTAATTGAATTTTCAGACACAAATCATATAATGAACAGTCATGAATGTTAAATTAAATAGAACTGCATCAAGATATTTCTGTTATCACGAGAATTTTAAATTAAAAGTCCCTGTACTACCAGGGTCGGCCCTAGGGTTCCTGGTGCCTGGGGGGAGCTGAACTTTGGTGCCCTTTAAAGTATAGTATTAGTGATTAACTTATCTTGAGATTATAAATCTTTTTAGTCACCTATAGAACTGAGGCAAATCTTGTGGAAGGTCTATGCCCAACAAAGGTCGTTAAAAGGCTGCTGCTGCTGATGATGATGATGATGATGATGATGATGACGCCGCCGCCGACGACGACGACAACGACGACGACAACGACGACGACGACAATGACGACGACGACGACAACGACGACAACAACGACGATGACGACGATGACGATGATGATGACGATGACGACAACGACAACGATGACAACAACGATGACAACGACGACGACGACGACGACGACAACGACGACGACGACGACGACAACAACGACGACGACACGACAACGACAATGACGAAAACGACGACAACAACGACGACGACGACAACGATGATGATGATGATGGCGGCCCAGAAATTCCCTTGCAAAATCACTTCCTCCCGCTTATCTTCCCTCTCAGGCACCCAGCTATTGTGAGCACTTTTATCTTACCAAACTAGCTAAGCTTGACTGAGTTTATCGTCAGTCATGTGAATTTCCTTTACCAATTGTTTCTCTTAGTTTCACCACAAGAGAAAGTATTTAACTGTCAAATATTCCTGGAAAATCTGACTTCACATCAGCAGATTTTCTTATTTCGACTGTTTTTATTCCATTTAATTAATTCACTTTCCCATTTTTCCATTTGTATTTGGAAAGTCCCACTGTCTCAGACACATGGCAGGGGCCCCCTAGCACTTGTCACCCTGGGTGACTGCCCATTTCGCCAGCACCTTGGGCCAGAACTGCATACTGCGTAAAATTGAATTAATGCTCTTACCCATTGTAACAGAAAAAGGAAGTGACCAAATTATTTTACTTTGAAAGACAAATGTTATTTTCAGTATTCATAAAATTCTTTCTTCTGAAAATAATGGAATTGATTGTTGACCCAAGAACAGAATAACAGAGGAGCTACAGCCTCTTATCTCGGTTAATTCTTGTTAATTTTTCTGAAAAAGATTTCAATTTCTCTTCAAAAAAATAATATTAGTAAAAATGCTTACCCATTTTTTGACATTTTAAAAATGAATTTTGATTTGTGACCTTGAAGAAAAAAGTCACCATTTTCTAGAATTGGCAAAACTTTTGAAGAAGGAATTCATATTACCAAAGAGACTAGAAGAAAGGCTACCCAAAATGTCAAGTTCTTGTTAGCAATTATAACCTTTAAATTTGCATAAACAAATTATTATTTGTATCTTTATTTCATGGTTATCCTTTGTATATTATCTATCCATATAATGAACAGTGTGATTTTTTGTTTCTCTGTCCATAACAATGGACTCTTCCACTTGAATGTGACAATTTTGCTGATAAAAATATCTCCTACCCACTATTTGAAGCATTGGATTGTTCCAAATATTTTAACTATAAAAACCTAAAGCACACATCCAAAAGCACACAAGAATGGTTGAAAAAGAAAAAATGAACTGTTTCAAACTGGCCAGTAATGAGTCCTAATCTCAATCACATCTCTTTGAAGCCAGCAGAAATCTGGAGTCTTGGTTTCAACACGTACCATACACCGCAGGAATCCTTCAAACATTCAAAAGCTTAAACAAATTGCAATGAAAGAGTAGGAGAAACTACCAGCTGACTTGTGCAAGAAGCTTATAGATGGCTACAAGAAACATTTGGAGACAGTCATTGTTTCTAAAGGGGGTGGCAAACAAATATAAAGGAAGGCGGCCATTATTACTGTCCAGGTCATATTTTCAATTTCTTCTTTGAAATTACTACTTGTAAGTTGAAACATAATGATTTTTTGTTAAATTATTTTGGACATCCTATTAAAATATTCTGATGATGAAAATTTGGTAGATTTCCATTTATTTCTGAAGATATTATACAGGTTATACAAAAGAATTCAAGGGTGCCAATAATCCTGAGTTGTCCTGAGTGGTCCTGAGTGGTGCTGTAGATACTCAATTATCTATTGCAAATACGTCAATGTATTTGCCTATAAAACACAAACATATATTGAATCAAATAAGTATGCACTAATATGCTAGAATCTTATACAAATGAATTATAAAGTGATATAAAGAGCATTGACCTTTATATTCATTACGCCTCAATATACACAAAAGGTTACATACAAATGTTTATATTTACAAGTGCATACACATGTATACATGCCTGTTTGATAATGCATACTCATGCTAGAATCTTAAATTGCCTGCATATATATGAATGCATATATACACTCTGATACACATTACAAACAGATTTATGCACACATGGAAAGAGCAATGCTAGGGATAACTCTAAGAGATAGAAAAAGATCAACATGGATCAGAGAGAGGACTAGAGTGAAAGATATTATACAACTAATTAAGCAGCAAAAGTGAAGATGGGCTGGTCACCTAGCAAGAAGAAATGACAATAGATGGGGGGGGGGAGACTAACCGACTGGTGCCCATAGGACAGTAAATGAAGTAGGAAACGGCCAGACACAAGATGGAGGGACGATATAGAAACGTTTGCCGGTATGACTTGGCAGAGGTTAGCACAAGATAGGTCGTCATGGAAGGAGATGGGAAAGGCCTTTGTCCAGCAGTGGACTTTTAACGGCTGATGATGATTACTTATTTATGATCACCATTATGCTGTGTGGGTTAAAGCCATCCTTGCTTGGGCATCGCACATCTTGTTCACCAGGTTTCTCCACGCTCCCCTGTCTATGGCTAGACTTTGAAGTTCCTTGAGGTCGTCCTCTGTGCCTATTTTTGATCTTCTTGCATATGTGTGGTCTTTGAATGTGGCATCGGAGTTGGCAAGTTCTTCTAGATCATTTCAATTTGTTTTGAAAAATAGCAGTCAGTGTCCACGTTTTCAAGGAAAAAATACTTCCAAATATAAAAAAAAAATGAATGGATGAAATTTTTAAAGTTTTTAAAGAAAATCTTTTTATTCATTTTCAGGAAAAAATAAGGAAAAACTGAAAAATATACAAAGATTTTTTATTTTCCTCTTCTCATTCAATTTTTTCAATTTTCTTATTCACGCGGTGGAGATAATGCAGAAAAACTTGTAGGGTTTGAGCATCCACAAAAAGGGCTTTCCTAAAGAATAAGGCCTTCTCACCGAGGGCGAGGGGGTTTTGAAAGTTGGAATCTTTAGAAGTCAGAATCAAGGGGTCACAATGATGAACAGTGACATCTTAGGATGAGTCACAGCTTAAGCATTCCCTAGTCCTTTGTCTGACAGCTGACATCCAGATATATCCCTCTTTTGCACACACACACCCCTGGAAAAGTGGAAGCAGATGCCCATGCACAGGTAATCATATCCAATTTAAAAGCAATAATTATGGGAAATGTTCTAAATATTTTTATGTTTATTCATATCTCAATCAGTATATTATGAATGGCAGTGATTTTCTCTGCCTATTGTAACTTGGACTCTTTTAATAAAGCTCTTAACAATTCCATTCTTCTCAATAGCATTACATCATCCTGGAGTAAATGGACTGGAGAACTGAATGTTTGCATGCATTTATATTGACATAAAAACTGCTTTTTTTAAAAACACACACACATATACTCTTACATAGGCTTGGTGAAGTCACTAATTAGCAATCAATATAAAACTGTTTCTATTCAAATGATTCTTCGGACGATTGAACTCCTCCTTGTTATTTGTGTTGTAAACACAATGTTTCGGCCGATCCAT
This sequence comes from Architeuthis dux, assembly GCA_006491835.1. Classification (NCBI taxonomy): domain Eukaryota; kingdom Metazoa; phylum Mollusca; class Cephalopoda; order Oegopsida; family Architeuthidae; genus Architeuthis; species Architeuthis dux. The sequence goes on from VCCN01003977.1 coordinate 6,812,183, forward strand.
TCTTCGGCCTTCTTCAGGTGGAAAATCCAAGTGTGATGGGTTAAACAGGAGAAAAATCAAAGAGGCAGCTCGCATCAAAATGTCGACTAAATGCATTAGCCAGACAAGTGCGGATTTCAACCCGATGTGGCTTCCACTTCTCAACAAATCTAAACCCAACGGGACAAAGACACAGAAACACCCGGGCCATGCGCTATAAGGGCTACCCCCCTTTAAACATAATTTCTGTTTAACCCATCACACTCGGATTTTACACCTGAAGAAGGCCAAAGAATGGATCGGCCAAAACGTTGTGTTTACAACACAAATAACAAGAAGGAGTTCAATCATCTGAATGACACTTCTCAAAATTATAGAAAAGAACCATTTGAATATTAATGACCCTTCTCAAAACTATAGAAAAGAACCATTTGAATATTAATGACCCTTCTCAAAACTATAGAAAACTGTTTCTATTCACTTTTCATATTATGATCCATATAAAATGTTGACAGAGATAAAGAGGAGATAGAGAAAGGCAGGAAAAGACAGATAGACAGGTCTGGTCAGTCACCGAATAGAAACAATCACGTGACCAATGTCTTTTGGCAGCATGCCTTCTTGAGGGTGATCAATTACAAAATTGGAAAAAGGGGTGATCAATGAATAAGTTACTTCTCTTGCCTTTTCTTGAGTGGTGATCACTAAAACGCATACACTTACACTGTAAATTGATTACTTCACAAAAATTAAGTTTTGGTGGGAAATTTTCAAAAAACTGAAAAAAAGTTTTTCTAGGCATAATTAGGAGTAAATATTTAAATTGTCAGCCCTCTAGCTCCATTGGTGCAGCCTGTACACATGGCATATAGATAGATAGATAACCAGGCAGAATCACTTAAAAATTGAAGAAACCTATGATGACAGTTTTTATTGATGGTTTCTAATAAATAGATAGATAGATAAGAACATATTGACCTGAACTGATATATAGATTTGATAGCAATCGACCGAATGATGTTTTCACTATTCTAAAATGCCTAAATAATAACTATACATGCTAGTACATGTGGACACATCTTTAAACAAGTAAGTTATGTCAACACAGTATGATTCAACTAATTTAGTTACTAAATTGACCTAAAGATGGAAGTGTCTACAGAGCACATATGACATGTAATGTTCTATAAGTTGAGAAAAGACAATAATGTTGCAGAACCAACCCACAATATTCATGGTGCTTATGGGATAGGTTCTTCAAATGAAAGAAGTTCCCAAAGATGGTGTGAAAGATTTAGAAAAATTGATTTCAGCTTAGCAGATGCATCACGCACAGGTCGCCCTGTTGAGTTTAACGATGACTTGCTTTTAACTGAACCTGATGGAAATAGATCAAAAACTGTATTTAAGCCATTCAACCATTCACTATCATCTTAAACAATTTGGAAAGGTGCCTAAACTTTGAAAATGGATTCCCCATGATTTGACAGAAGCTAAGCGTAAAGCAATAAGAAGGGAGATCTTCACTTTTCTGCACACTAGTGAATGTATCTTACCAGATTATTGACTGGTGATGAAAAGAGATATTTTAGAAGAATATAAAGTGCTGTAGACAATGGCTGAGTGGAAGTAAATAGCACCACCCAAAATGCATCTCCATCCAAGAAAATTATTTGATAGGAATGCATTCATTTTTGAGTTGCTACCAGTCAGTATTACATTTTTGAGTTGCTACCAGTCAATATTACATTTTTAAGTTGCTACCAGTCAATATTACAATTACAGCAGACACCTGTTGCCAGCAGTTTAGACACTGCTTTGAAGGAAAAGGTGAAAATTTAATCACGATTCTAAATAAAACATAAAAACTGGTAGATAAGCTCACGGTTTGATATTACTTTTGAGAAATATTAATAAAATTATTTAATCAATAAAAAAAAAAAACAAGAAATGAAATAAAAAAAACAACTTTTCAAAGCACAGTTGCATAACATTGCAACCCACACAATCGTGATTCATATAACATTCACTAACCCAAGGATAAAATGAAAATTATGCTGATCCAAGCATTTATTAAACAGCTTTATTTCAATTTCCATCTATTCTGTGTTTCCAGCATCAAAAGTAGTATATTTTGTTAATATTGTTTCTTCTATGTAGTGTATGCATATGTTTGTGCACATGTGTGTATGTGTGTGTGCATCCCTTTTCAAAACCAGTGTTTTAGTTATGGTTACACAACTATTCTACCTTGAACCTTTAGTAGCAAAGAATTCATAAAATTAACATTTTCTTTCAAAGTCATGGCTCTCTAACATTTTGTTATGTAATATATTTTTATATGTTTTTAAAAATGCATCTATTTTTTGTTTGTTTTAATTGATAATTCCATAATTTAACTTTAATTAAGCATCAGAATCCATAGTTTGCACGATGAGGCATGATGCAAGAAGGGGTTTGAATAGTAGAATCCAATTGTTAGCTTCATTCCTTCTTTCTACATTATCTCCAAGAGTCTACAATACCTGCACGTATTAAGCAATGGAAATACACTAATACATACCAAGAGGTCAATACAAATACAGTTACAACTAAATTGCATCAAACACACCGGTTCTTGTATAATTGCTGAAGTTGAGCAATGTCGAGCCTGGTCAGCGCCAAGATGGGTGACGTCTTGGAATACCAGCTAACATCACATGAATGTGAGGATGCTACACAGGTCAGTTTTTTAGGCTTAGGTTTGAAATTTAATTTGTTGAAAAGTTAATGTTAATTTAATTTTTACAAAATGAGAGGAATCCTGGGTTTTGTAGCCTATGATGTTTACAAGGTCATGTTACATATGCCAGCAAAGTTCCGTCAAAATCGGTTCTGCTGTTTAGATGTATATACAAGTGTAAAAGAAGCACTGAAAGTTTACCCTGGGACCAGCGGGGACAGGCACATGTAGGTGGGTGAGGGATGAGGTGGCAAAAGCTCCGTTTCGATAAATCCACCAGCATTTTTCAGCAAATGTATCTATTTATTTATTTTCTTATTTACTAGTTTTACTGTTTTTAAACTCAATTTTATTTTGACGGAGATTTAAAACTTAAAATACTTTTCTTTCAGCTATCCACTCTTCATCAGGTGAGACCATAGAGTTCACTTTGTGTACTTGAGTACTTTTTAAGCCTCAACTTTAAGATGAGCATTTAGCCACACTGTTTCAATTATATACAGGGCCACACTACATAACATCAAATGCAAAGTAGCAATAAAAAAGCTGAACGTTCCAGTGTATTAAGTTTCTGTCTGATTGTTTTTATTGGACAGTTAACTCACTAGTCCTTTTAATCTTCTGCTTTTAATGGAGTCAAAATATAAATCTTAGATTACATATTACTGTTTAGTGTCTAATAACACAGTTACACATTCCTATTTTTGATTAAACCCTAAATCAGGTTAAACCATTTCCTCTTTAAGGTAAGTCATAAATTAATATATACGAGAAGTGATTGATAAGTCCATAGTCTAAGGTACAAGGATATGAGTTACACAGTTCCTGCTAAATTTACATACAGTTCAACTCTTTGAATGATTACACAGAAAATTTGAAGTTCATAACTGTTTGATTTTTTGGGGTTCTAGACAATTGAAACTTGAGTGTCAGCAATTGTTGAGAAAATGGACAATATCACCCACCCTGCAATAAATGGGCAATAACACCCACCCTGCAATAAATACTCAGCAATTTCTCTTTGAAATCTCTGCCTGGTTCAATCTACTTAGGCTAAGAATATTTCACTTCACAGCAAAACAAACAACATTTTCCTTTTCTTCTTCTTATCTACCAATCAATGAATTACTTTTACCACTTTTGGCACAAATAAGCTTCATCTTATTATATAAAAGTTGTTATCACTTTTTTGGTTGTTTGTCGGTTGGTTGATTGGTTTCTGTCATGCCATAGCAAACAGATATATAAAATTAATAAAACTCTACCATGATTGAACGTTTGACCAGGAGATAGGCAGGCAAGTAGCATATCCGTTAGCCATATTTACACTGCTTGAATATTGAGTGAAATTGAGTTACAAGTTAACCTATTGACTTAGCCAGCAGCCGGTGCAGGTTGAATAGCTGCTGCTGATAACAGCTTTATATTACTGGCTTAACTGTCTTTGCTTTTGTTTACATCCAGTACATAGTACTGCACAAAGCCAAATTGAGCAGAAATTAGGGTGAGAAGATTGTGTTGAACCAATCTATAATTTACCCATAAATAACATAAATAATCTTGTCATTTTTTACAGGTACTATATTAATATATATATCCTCCTCCTCCTCCTCCTCCTCCTCATTAGAGGTACTATGTTAGTATATATAATAATTTCACCCCTCCTTTACTGACATAGCTGACATAGTCAAAACCCAGGTTTACTACTATTAATACACATATTATGAATCGTTTGCATATACACACTTACATATGAACTAACGAAGATCACATGATAGACAGGAGTCTT
>VCCN01003977.1:6856700-6875339 GCA_006491835.1 Architeuthis dux
TGATTAAGACCGAGATTCCTAATGTGTGTGCCACGACAGCCTGTGGTGCCGTGGGAGCCACAGGACATTTAAACATTTTGATCATTCCAGGTAATCGTACTTCAATCCGCTAATGCACGGTTACTATGATTAGGAAGCAACATCTAACTGGCTCATCTGAAATCACTCAGTCCATTTAGAGTTGAACTTCATCGTTTCAAAATTAGACAGTGCTCAGTCGATAAATGAGGTTTACATTTTTGTTACATAGTAATTGCTAAATGGAGAATTTTGGTGGTGAGTAGTGATACTGGAGTGTGTGTGTTGCTGGATTTTGTCAGTGGTATGCAGTTTGGTGGATTCAATGTATTGACCTCAGTATACATTTCATGACCAAAATATTTTGGAGGAAATTGTGTGTATGTGTGGGCTGGGGTGTGCAATGTGTTGATGATTTGTTAGTATCCTGTAAATGTGTGTGTGCTAGAGAATATTAAGGTTTTGCATCATTGCAACCACCAACACCATCACACAAAGACCCAGCTTCTACCACATATCACCCACCTCGCACAGCTAATTTCGCAACAACATCAAATCTACACAAAGAGAAAAAACAATTCCAAACACAGACGGGCTAACACAGCCCCTCCACACACACACACATTGAGGCCACCAAACTGTCTACCACTAACAAAATCCAGCAACATACACACAGACAGTGAGATTCTCCAGTATCACTACTCACCACCAAAATTCTCATACATACTCATACTTATACACTAAGGCACTGTAGTTCATTGTTTTTCTATGGCCATTTTTATAAAGAATTCACTCTGCAAAATGGGAAAAATCATATTTATAACAAAGTTTAAATAAAACTCTAGATTGAAATGGGTAAAAAGGAATCACAATCAAGATAAGGGATGCTCTTAAAAAATATCTTCAATTTGTATATTAAAATCTGGTGTAAAAGTTTAATTTCACATCAAAGAAATATGCTCCCAACATTCTCAACCTTGAGCTGCATATTTCTTCAAAGGTGTGTGTGTGTGTGTGTGTGTTCTAAAAATTAATCTCATTTTCAGATCCTGAGAAGCCAAAATATACCAGTATAATTGATACTGAAGCAAATAATTACCTCATACAGTGAGTTCAAAAAGCATCAGATACATTTCAAAATTTACAGAATTTAGACCAAAGATTTCTGATTTTTGTACATATTCAATGTCCAATCTTGTTTCAATATTTCATTTTTGTGTTTTTCAATCTTTGGTCCAAACTCTGTCAATTTTGAAGCTGTATAAAGATGTTAAAATTAATTTTTTGCAATGAATCGGATACATTTTGCACTCACTGTATAAGATGAATCAGATTTAAATGTCAGATGAGAGCTTTTCAAACCATAAAGACATGAAAGGAGCAATGCTTCTTTTTCATAACTTGTATTAAGAATAATGTAACAAAGTGGAAGTAATAAAACCAAAATTAGATTGTGGATTTACAGGTATTTATCTGTCTAGGCATTTAATAGATAAAGACCACCAGTACAGACCTCCAGTGTAATAATACTTTATTTATGGGAATGTATGATAACAGGGAAATAATCATTGTTCCTTACCTACCAGCCCCTATATAAATAGTGGTATGGACAGAAGGAAGTAGTAAGGACAACTCAGGGTCTCTTAGTACCCAAAGGGGCAGCATCTAGATATAGAATTTCATTTCCTTTTCTCAGATCTTCTATCAAAATATAACATAGCAGCCCTATTATCATTTACCTCTGCCAATGAAGTTCAAAGAGGTATATGCATTCACTTGTGTCTGTCTGTCTGTCTGTCCACACAAAGTATATGCATTCACTTGTGTCTGCCTGTCTGTCTGTCCACACATGGTATATGCATTCACTTGTGTCTGTCTGTTTGTCCACACAATATCTGAAATAGTTCTCAATGAATTTCAATGACGGCACGGAGCAATAAACTTGGCAAGACGATTTCAAACTCTGGCTGAGACAGTATGTGTTCACTTCGCACACTGGGGGAAAGGCCAGGGCCTCTGAGAAGGGGGCTTGCAGCTGGTGCATCACACCAGCTTTCTTGGGTAGAGCTCTGTATCGAAGCTTTTAATTCGATACGATATGTCCATCAATAAAATAGGTCGGCTCTATCGTTTACAGACTGAACATAGCATGGCATGCTAAAAGGGTTACAGCAGATGAAAACAGGATGGCTAAAGGACTAGCGTGTTTGTGCAGTGTGTGTGGAGGGTGCAAAAACTGCTTTGCACTGCCTTATAAAATTCTTCTCAGAGGCCCTGGGAACCCCCCCCTCCCGCTATGGATAAAATAGCGCAGGGTGAAGCGAGTGACGCCACTACAAGTGCTTGTTGCCTCTAAGTCTATTTCTCATATCACAAATGGGCTGAGTAAGTAGTAATGTGATATTTGGAGTCCAAACAGGGATGGCTGAAGCCATAGCCGGCGTAAGGGCACTACTTAAGATATCGTGAATGTTGTGCTATGAAACATTAACTACACTGATTTTTATTGTTGCAATATTTATTTTATTGACACTAAAAGTTGAGAAAGCTGCAGAATTACCAATTAATATTTCTATGAATATTTTTTATTACTTTGAGTTCCTTTTAAAAATAGTTGTTTCCAACTGTGTCCTTTTCCAGACACACTTCTGTTGAACTTTGACGTAAGTTGCACAATTTTTCATGTAGAAATTTGATCATCCTTCATTTCCTTGGATAAGTTTATTTTTATGTTTTTTAACATTAACCAAGTGTAAAATAAACATAGGAAAACTATAAAAATAATGTGTACAGTCATTCCATCTGTTGATGCAATGTATAACTGTTCAGACTCTCATCTTAACTTAGGGCAGTCTGTCAATATCAGATTCCTCTTCTTGGTATCAATTTTTGGTTTCAAGCTTGATTTATCTTTGGTTTATCTCTTAATTTTGATCATTGGTTAGGGTTTTGTCTCATAACTTTGTTGGTGGCTTCTCAAGCCAATTTGGATGCACACAGCTTGCTACAGGTCAGGCAGGTGATACCATCCCCGGGAGCTGGGCAACCTCGAGTCTGTGGGCACGGCACTGTGGTTCCTGGCTGCTGTGCATGTACACTCAAAAACTACATTTGCTTGGTGGACTAGGGAATGCCAGGTTGGGCGGTCAGCTTTCAGGCCTTCTAGGAGCTATGACATTATATCATACTATGGTGGCGAGATGTCTGGCTTTATACCGGACAGTTCGGCTTTTAAGCACTCTGTCCTGCATCCGGTGTGACAGGTCACACTGGACATTAATTTGTCTTCCTTTTTAAGGTCAGACTGAAAAACTGATATACTTAGAACACTAGAAAGTGAAAGCTATAAAATAGTGGGAAGTGAAAGCCAATGACAACTACATATAATAAAAAATATGTTAATGGTTGTTAACTGTTAATGTATTTTTATTACATGTTGTTGCCATTGTCAACACTGCTGATGAGCCGCAGTATAGAGTCACGTTGTCAACAAGTTCAGAAAACATGTTTTTTGTGAAATTTTACAAACATTACTACAAAATTTTGTATATTTTATACAAAACTTTTATATATTTACAACTCATCATTAACAGCACGTCCAAGAGAGTCAATCTGTCCAAGTCCTTCTTTTCAGTCTGCAATATCCTCCTTTTTGGGCTTGGTGTTAATGGTCAGGTCTCAGTTTAGGAACTGACTCTCATCTATTGAAGAATGGAACTTGCCATCTATGGCTAGTAGAGCAACACTGTGTCACGCATTGTGAAGATTTAGCAAGAACCAATGCTTGAAATAACGTTTCAATAGTGAAATAAGAAGAAACTTTACCCAAGAAATTTTTAAGAAACTTGCAACGTTGCGGAATGTGAAACTTTATTATTCCACTAGCAGGTATACTTGACGTCGCCCGGTGGGGAAAATAACTGAAAACATAACCAAACAGGATACATTTCTTCTTACACAATACAACCAATGGAAAAAAAATGCCACTATGCCAAATTTCAGTTTCATAGGTGCAAATGGTGGCTAACAACTCGGAAAATTGGCTAGAAATGTCTACAAATGATCTCAGGTGACATTGAATGACTACTGAGGTAAAATTCGCATTGTCTATGACCTTTGCCATGAAAAGACTTACCCCTATGCCAAATTTCAGTTCCATAGGAGCCAAAGTATTACCTAAAACTGAAAATTGAGTAGAAATGACCAGAAATGAGCTCTATTGACCTTGAATGACCTCCAAGGTCAACCTAGCCTGTAACCTTCAGCATGAGAGGATGTACCCATATGCAAAAAATCAGCATGCTTGGTGCAAAATTCTGGCCCACAAGTTTGAAAATTGGCTAGAAATTACCTCTTGTGACCTCAAGTGACCTCTGAGGTTAAAATCACAATGCATATGAGCTTCGCCATGGAAAGATTTACCCCTAGGTCTAATTTCAGTTTCATAGGTCAAAAGTTGGAAAATTGTTTTAAAATGAACAGAAATGAAGAGGTCAAAGTCACATAGATTGAGATCTTCGCCGTGTGAAGATGTACTCATATGGTAAATTTTGCCATCCTCAGTGCAAAATGGTATCCAACAACTCTGAAATTTGGCTAGAAATGACCAGAAATGACATCGAATGACCTCTGAGGTCAACCTCACATATGAAAAGTTGACCTTTTTTCAGTCTACATGCAGAATATTAGGTGGATAGGGATTGTAGTTTTGCAGAGAAGAGGTATAGACAAACAAGCAAATAAACAAACAAATAGAGTGCTCAAATATTAGTATAGATGCTCTTAAGGAAATGCGATGGTTATCAAAACTCAACTATGAAATGCTTCTAAAATACTATGAAATTGATTAAAAGGAAATGATGATCCAGTCGCTAAATACTGCCATAGAAAACTTTCTGGTGACACTTAGCAAATTGTAATTTTTGATGACTTAGCTGAACTAATCAGATGCTACCAAAAAAGCAGCTTAAGCCTTATTGAAGGTCTTATACAACTAGCAATAGGAAAGATTTGCATGATAAGAAAACAACATTACCTTGAGAAAACTGTTTTATGAGTAGCACAGTTCAAAATATCATTGCATCCCGTACACAAGATGAAGACTTTGTGATAAAAGGATCTTTGAACTTTTGTTTCCTTATTGATACTATTGTTCGGACTGAGATCCTCATCTTGGTTGTCATTTCCACAACGTTTCGGCCGATGTACCCTCCGGCCTTCTTCAGCTGTCAAGTTTTGTCGGTCACTTACCGGAACTATTGAACTGAACCCTTTATTTGATCCACGGGGGTATACTGTCCTCATTCCACTATCCATGTCCTAGAAATTATTTTGTGGTTATTTTTCAGTTGTGGTGCTCCTGCCTGGGATTGAACCCACAACCTACAGATGACTCAACAGTCAGACGCTTTTTAACCAACGCTTTAGTTATCTAGGCCACCTGAAGAAGGCCGGAGGGTACATCGGCCGAAACGTTGTGGAAATGACAACCAAGATGAGGATCTCAGTCCGAACAATAGTATCAATAATACTAACATCTCATCTCAGAAATACCGAATTTTGTTTCCTTGTTCTGTGAACATTTGCAGAAATGATTCCCTACAAATATGGTTTGAAGGCTGGTCTGCATTTGGTTTTGATTCTTTTATATCAGAAAAAAATTGAAAAATCCACAGAGTAATAAATTTAGTTGTAAAATCCAAAGAGATCGTGAATTCCGACGGAGAAAACAACCCTGAGCTTATTGTAAGTCAATATAATGAATATTCACATATTTAATAGCCCAAAACGTTTTAAACAAAGTCCTTGAAAAGATTTCCAGTATTGATTGTAAATATTATCAAATCAAAATCGAGAAAACAGACTGCAAGAAAGTCACCTGAATGTGCTTACGCACATCAAATCCTGTCAACATAGTAGAAAGGAAATAAACCTTGAAAAAAATATACACGCATTGGAAAACAGCAAAGAATAGAGGAGAAAAATAAACCAGCGGACAGTTGAGTGTTTGCACTGGTTTTACAGACTTTTTTTTAGATTTTGATATTTATCTTATGTATGTAGACCAATGTAGGTTTCTACCAAGTGTTTCCCAGCTCCTCATCTTTTATGATGAGCGTGGGTTACATAGTTTAGTAGGTGTAGCAGTATTTGTCTCTGCTTGACCATTCCCTCTCTAGGCTAGACTTGAAAGTGTTCACATTCTCTGCAGAGGTTTCACTCAGACAATTCCAGTCCTCTGTCACTCTTGATGTTTGTATCTGTGGCCTCGAGTGTGTGTGTTTGTGTTTAAGACTTTTCTAAACATTGAACCAAGGAGATTTTTCAGTAAAAGTCATATATTTTTTGCATGAAAACTTTTATGTCAAATATAATATTTAAATATGTCAAACAATCTTTTATTTTGGTTTAATATACTTATATTTTATGTAATAAAGAAAAATTATAGGATTAAATAATAACTAGCATTCCAAAGGAAATTATGAATCACTGTCACCCATATATGTTTCTTTTTACCTCTTAATTAAGCAATGGTGGTGGTAAAATTAAGTTACCTTGATGAAAATGCTACCAGTAAGGTTTGAACCATAAATTCATGATTTAAAGAAAAAAACAATGAATAAATTACTTCTCTCACATTTTGTTGGGCACTGATCAGTAAAAGAATCTGAATTTTCAACAAACAAGCGTGAATGCTGCCAGACACAAACTAAGGGATCAATTTAGGACAAACTTACATGCAAATTGAATCCCCCACTAAAATTTTCAAAACCCACCAAAAAAGTGTTTCCTATTCATTGAGAGGAGTGTGTGTGCAAAATTTCAAGTTTCTACCATGAACAGTTAGGGTTGGGCAAAGTCCGGATACATAGATACATTCTAATATGAATGGTTAGGGCTTCGCAAAGTTTGGATACATAGATACATCGATATATAAATATGTATATACATACATACATAGATACATATGTTGCATAGTGGGGTGTCCTGGACTTGGATAGAAAGGAAACTCGAAGACTTGCTTGTAAAAATATCTGGACATATTTTTATTACACAACATACATCTTTGTCAGCCGGAGAGTGAAGAGTGGGAGAGAGATAAGAACCGCCAGTCTGTCCCCAACAGGGACAGCATTCTCGGACCTTACGGCTGAGCTGATGTCTATCTCTTCTTTTAGTGTTGAGATTTCTGTCCGCTACCGAGTTTTCTATTCGGGTCTGCTTTATAGTTTCTCTAACGCCTACGTGGTGTCATCCTGTTTTAGACACTGACAATATTTAGATAATATACCTATTTCCTGAGGTGACTGGGTTCACTTACATTTCCGCAGAGGTGTCTGACCCAAGGATAACCTTTAGATATCATAACACATATAAATGTCAGAACACATCAATAACCTAAACCCAGCAACAGTGTTTAAACCGGTCTGTTGTGGGTAGCAGTGATTAATAAATGAATAATAAAGAAAAATCAATACACAAAATAAATTATTTCTTTTATTAAGCACTTATCGTTATAAGTAACTGGTCATTGTTTCATAAACTTTAGACCAAAAAATCAATTGTCTTAAAAGTAAATATATTATCTGCACACTTCACTTGTTCAGTTACTTTGTGGTCCTGCACAGGCTATGACAAAATAAGAGGGAACATTGATCAGTACATATACATACACACAAACATAAATATATTCTATATATGTTTGCGTGATACTTGCAAGTTTACATCTCCCTCTCTCTCTCTCTCTCTCTCTCTATATATATATATATATATATATATATATATATACATGGTAATCTTATAGCTTTGTACATTTGTTGCTATGTATGGATAAACCATAAATATAGTAACAGCATATTAGCTGCCAATTGTGTTATGTATAGCAGGCAGTAAACCAAAATTAGAGCCTGGAGCAGGTCGGCATTTTTCCTTAATTAGTTAGTTCAACTATTGTTATGGTCTCTTTTTGATTACTGTGATACTCTGAATGGCACAGCTTTGCTGCAACAATTAAATTAAAAGCATCCAGGCTGTCATAAATAGCAAATTAGCCATCTTGAATGTAGTGCTACAAAAAGAACAGGAGTTGTGTGTTACCAGAAATAGCCCCCTAAAATATTGTGATTACCGTTTCTGGCTGTTAGTTAAAGTTATCTAAGTAATAGTGAATCTGGTTAATGTTGTATTGACCGTATATATAATAATCTAACAAGTATCATATCTATATCTATCTCTATATTTATCTATATATACTTGCAATGTTACTATTTCTCTATATATACTTGCAACATTACTATATATAATTATTTATCAACTACTCTGTCCAAAGACACTCTACTGTTCATTGGCCAATCATAGCTAATCAACTGTTTTTTTAAAATTTCTTTAATCCAAGTGGTGTACATGTCTTTTTTATTTAAAGAAATATGTAACTTTCTTTTGTTTATTATGAAGATATATCTCCATGTCTAGGGTGTAAGAAAAGTTAAATGGAAAATTATTATGATCAAAATGTTTGCAAATTTAAATCCTGAAAATTACATTTTGAGCAGAGAATTTCAACACATTATCTTGAGAAATGATGCTGTGTATAACATACAAACACCTCAAAACTTGATATACAAGCAAACTGCATTGGACTAGTGTCTTCATCTTGGTTGTCATAGTCACAACGTTTCAGCCGTTGTACCCACCCAGCTTTCTTCAGGTGTCTGCCGTAATCTTCTTGGAATTTTGAACCCTTTATTCAACCCACAACGGGTGGAGGGTAGATTGTTCTCATTCTGCTGTCCATGCCAGAAGATATCTTGTATCTGTTAATTCATCCCCCCGGAACACACGGCCGAGTGAATAAAACATCAACCAAAACCTGTTAACATAGGTTTCTTTCAGTTTTTAAGTTGGTCCGGCTGACTGGATATGTATATATATATATATATATATATCACGCATACAGGCTGCACAAAGAGGGCTGAAAATTTAAACATTTACTCCTTATTATGTCGAGACAAAACATTTTTTTGTTTGTTGAAAATTTCCCCCCAAAATAGGTTTCTAGTGGGGAATTCAATTCACGATGTGAGTTCATGCTAAATTGGTCCCTAGTTTGTGCCTGGCTGAGTTCATTCTTGGTTTTTTGAAAATTTGGACTTTTTAGTGATCCAACAAAATGTGAGGGAAGTAACTTATTCATTGACCACTCCTTTTTCCAATTTTTTAATTGATCTCCCCCAATACGGCATGCTGCTGAAAGACGTTGGTCACGTGACAGTTTTTATTGAGTGACTAATCAGAACTGTTTTTTTACAATTTGATAATAATCTATTGGTTAAATGTATATGATCTAGCATATATTTAGGGATCTAGGGATATTTATGTATGGATGCAGCACTAAGGAACATAAAGCTATTTTATTAGGTAATTTATTTTTAATAAATCAAGTATTCTAATTTTTTTTAAAGTCTCAACTCAACTCAAGCTGTTATTTTCTTTAAAAAAATTAGGAAAAAAGTATGGCCAAATTTGACAAATCTGGCCATTTTAAAAAGCATTTTTTTTTTGGTGTGGCCATATTTAAAGTTTGAGCCATTTTGACTTTGTTGCAGTAGTATTTTTAATAAATTCTTTTTTTTGTGTGTTTGCTCAGAGTATTGCAAATCATTATTATTATTTTTGCTCCTCTTCCTCCTTCTTTTCACCAACCAGCTTTCCCTAACCCAGACATCAGGGGAAGAGAAAGAGATACATTAATATTTCTTTCTTAACATACATCGTTACTTTTCCCAGGAAGTCTGCTACTATGACAACAGACGATCACATTTTAAACCCCTGACTTTTTTTCATTGCTGTAAAATGCATCTCATGTGGACCAGTCCATTTTAAGTTTTGGGATGTGTCAGCTAGTGGACAAAGCAAACAACCCTACAACCAAATAAACATACTAGTAATTTGCATATTTGGTTAAGATATGATAAGATTTCAATTTGAAATATATGCGAAAGTCTTGTGAAAGAAGAAAATTAGAATGAACTTCCTGTAAGAAATATCTAGTACTACTTCTTTACTCATATAAGAGTTTGGATGAAAAAGGAAAAAAATGTGGGTGGGAATGAATATAATTTTTAATAGGAAATGATCAAACTTTGAATACTATTAGTTCTGCATATGTTTTGTCTACAAATGAACTGAAAACAAAGTGTGCTATTGTAGTATTTGAAGTGATGAATTAATACTGTAAATATATTTTCAAGTCTTAACTTTCTGTAAAGAATCTCCAACACCATTGTTCTATAAGAATTGTATTGAAAAAAGCAAAAAATGGATGGTTTTATAAAACTGTAATAACGTAATAATTTTTAAACAGAAAACAATCAAACTTATAAAACAACTCAAAACATGATATTGATGTTCAATCAAACTCCACACTATTATTGATATATGTTCAATCAAACTCCACATTCTTTATAGACAATGTTGTTGGGTGTCTCACCAAACTAATTTGGATGAGACACCAAACAATAGAAACATAAAGCCTGGGAAAAATATCTCAAAACCAAACATCCATATAATAAAGAAGAATATAGAAAAGCAAGAAACGAAGTCACTCACCAGATAGCGAATGACAGAAAGATCTTTGAAAAGAAACTAGCTGCAGAAGTCAAAGATAATACTAAGGCCTTTTGGAAATACGCAGCAACCAAAAGAAAAATTAAAAGAGAAATACCAAATCTCAAAAGGAAAGATGGTACTCTCACTATAAACAACCAAGAAAAAACAGAGGTATTGAATGATCAGTTTGCCAGTGTTTTTACCAGGGAAGACATCATAAACATACCAACATTTGACAATCTAGAAACAAACACCACCTTAAGCTCCATAACAGTCACTGAAGAAACAGATTTAAAACACCTTAAACAACTGAGACAAGGCAGCAGGTCCAGATGAAGTACACCCTTACATCTTGAAAAATCTATCAAACACCTTAGCAAAACCCCTCATAATATTGTGCAATTCTGCTGTCCCTGTTGGGGACAGACTGGCAATTCTAACTAATATTTGGAAGAAAGGGAACATAACGGCCCTGTTCAAAAAGGGGGTCAGAAACCTAGCCTCCAACTATCGTCCAATCAGCTTAACCTCCATTATTTGCAAAATACTAGCACGCATTATATCAGAACACATAATTAAACACCTCTCGGACAACAACATTTATGACAAGAGACAGAACGGCTTCACTAAGAAAAGATCAACTGTCACAAACCTATTGGAAGCGCTAAACGTCTGGAATGAAGCATTATCACACAATATACCAGTGGATGTTATATATCTAGATTTGGAAAAAGCCTTTGACAAAGTCCCACACCATAGGCTAATCCTTCAACTACAACGGTATGGCATCCAGGTCGTGTCCTATAATGGAAAGAAAGGAGTACCGCAAGGATCGGTTTTAGGACGTTACAGAACTTTGCATCTCTGTTTGCAGATGACACAAATCTATTCACCTACCTCTTGGAAGCTGATTCGGCTTTCAACAATCTACATATCACAGACTCAATCCTGAATGACATTAACATAGTTGCACAATGGCCAGAGAGGATGCAAATGAGTTTCAACATAGATAAATGTCTCTCTCTACATTTGGGGGCAAACAACAAAAAACATCAATATACCAAACAAACTAATACAGTATCTGGAAACAAATATAAGTCATATAACTACATATTCCACAATCTAACACAAGTAACCGAAGAAAAGGACCTAGGGGTGATAGTGGACGAGCAGCTAATGTATCTTCAGTTGGTACTCTTTATGACAACTTTATATATGTTCAATCAAACTCCACATTATTATTGATATATGTTCAATCAAACTCCACATTATTATTGATATATTTTCAATCAAACTCCACATTATTATTGATATATGTTCAATCAAACTCCACATTATTATTGATATATGTTCGATCAAACTCTACATTATTATTGATATATGTTCAATCAAAAACCACATTATTATTGATATATGTTCCATCAAACTCCACATTATTATTCTGCTATTTCTAGCATCTATGTTTTATTAAATATGATTTCTTGAAAAAATTTGTAGCAGCCAGAGTGTAAATGTCTGCCCGGAAAGTATCCAGCCATTTAATACCAATGGAAAAAATGACCTACCTAGGGCAATGGTACCTTAATCCTTCCAGTATCCCTTCCACTTTTAAAAACAGTCTACAAAGGCCTTTCGGGATCACCATCAGCTGCCGTGTCACTTTCTCCTTAATCTCATCCACGGTCTGAAATCTCCTCCTTTTCTACCTGAGAAAAGCCAGAAGTCATAGGGAGCCAAATCTGGAGTGTAGGGTGGGGTGGGGGCACTAACAGGCCTGGGTAACGCAATGTTTTGCAAAAAAAACCTGCTCAATACGTGAAGAATGGGCAGGGTTGGTCATTGTGAATGCTATGGTCTCATAGTTCAGAAGCTCACTCAATCTTCACAGCATGATACAGTACTGCTTTGAAATTCATTGAGACCTTTTGAGGTATTGTGTGGATAAACAGACAGACAGACAGACATGAGTGAATACATATACCTCTTCCAACTTCGTTAGCAAAGATAAACAATATGAAAGAAGCCAATTGTCTTGAAATATCAGAAATTTGAAGACTACAGGAATGCAGATGAGTTCATTTTCCTGCATTAAAAAAATAAGGTCAAACTTATTATCCATTAGTGACTGGAGATGATTGAAAATCAGATTTGTTCAAATCTTGTGGGGGAAAACAATGAAGAAAAACGAAAATTCTGAGAATATCAATTTGTGTCATAACAGTTTTTCAATAAAGGAGGGAAAGTGAATATAAAATAATGTACAATTTTGTTGAATCTTTTTTTCACTTTTAATTCATCAAATTCATTTTGCACTTGACAAATGTTTGCTGGTTATGCATTAGACTGTAGCCTGTAAGGTCAGTAACTCAACTAGGATAAATAGATTTTAAAACCTAATGAGATGGCAATTTTTGAAAATAGCATTCTATCTCACAGCAATGACTAGACTCAATAAGAATTCAATGAGCACATACCTCTGCCAATGCCATTGTCACTAACAAATCAGTTCACAAATGGTTGCAATCTAAGGGATGTAACTCTGAAAAATTCATGGACCCTCCCCAAATTTAATCACTTCTTCTGTTGCACATGGCTTACTCTTCCACAAAATGTCATTGAAATTCATTGAGAACTTTTGGTGATATTGTGTGGACAAACAGACAGATGGACAGACACGAGTGAATACGAATACCTTTTCCAACTATGTTAGCAAAGGTCAAATATCTGTCCTTCTAAATGATTTTTTAAAACCCATGACCTAGTAGATCACTGGGGTGCCGTGCTGAGTACTTCTCCTTCATGGCATTTCTCAGGGCAACAGGAGTCACTCGACGGTGCCCATCTCCTCTTCAATTAACATGTGACAGGTTGTACTGGGTTACATGGTACCAGCAGAAAGGAGTAATCCCCTAACCTGACCTAAATGATCATCACCCAGTAAATCCAAAAGCAGTTCGGTTGCCACTCGGAATGAGTGGCAAACATAACATTAGTCATTCACATGAAGAGGAATTCTTCATGTGAATGACTAATGTTATGTACAGTTCTATAAAATATCAAATAAAAACAATTGCTCATTGAAATGATTGAAACAATTGCTCATCTTGAAATGATTCTCGGAAGAGGTTAGGTTACTTTGTAAACAAAAATCTTACGATACGTAAAGCCTAAATGTAGGCACTACTTACATTGGAAGTTTTGACGCATTTATCAAACTTTGTTCGGTAAATAAGAAGAAAGTTTGTGATGATCCGCATGTCTGCCGCATTTATTGAACTTTGTTCGGTTTTCCGAAGTCAATTTGGATGGATGCATAAGTTCGATAAAGCTGAAATTCCTTACATCGAGGTTCATTATTGCGAGTGTTTACTGTATTATGTGTTCATAATCAGAAGTTTTCTGAAATTTGATCTAATTGGGGAGAATGACATTTCCTTTGTTTTTATCATGTTTTTATTTGAAAGAATGATAGATAAGTTGATATTTACTGAGCTGAGCTTAATAGGTATTTATTCGACCTTCCCACAATGGTAGAGCATGACACAAGGTCGAGGGGTCCACAGGCGTATGTGCTGGCAAGAACAAAGATTACCCCATCCCTGTGAACAGTGTCACGAAGGGTGACCCACAACCCTCCCCTTTTAGAGCAATGGGGAGGTGCAGCCTTGGGGCAACTGAACCCCCTAGATTGGACATTGTACAATTTTTGAAGACACTGGATGAATCCTGGTTCGGATAAGTCTTGTACCATACTAAGCAGTGCGCCCATTGAGGATAGAATTCACTACACTAGTCGACAGTCTGCTAAACAAGCTTATTAACCTCTCCTCTAAGCTAAGTGCCCGCCATGATAGTATATGAGATTTTTATTAACAAATGAGACAATGAGTGACAATACAGTTTATGGTTCAATACAGAGCACAGAATAGGAGAGATTCATTAACCATAACCAGTGAAATACCCATTGCTTTACTAACGGTATACCCAGGGGTGGAAATCTAAAGCCCTGTAGAATCATGGAGGTGTAAGAGAAAACAAAGCCATATTTAATAGAATAAAACTATCCTTATTTTCACAGTTTGTAATACTAACCTAGAGCATTGTCCCCATTTAGGTATATGATGAAACAATAGCAGCAGTAGTAGTAATAAACATACACACACACACACTCAGCCGGTCTCTTTTAGCAAATACATGTTTCACACCCTACCCTTTTTCCCTACCCTGCTTCTCTCTCCCTCTTCCTGCCCTTCGAGTTCACTTCCACCTCATTTTACTTTCTCGCCTTTTTTCTTTTCTCACCGTACCAGCAGCCTAAATCAGATCAGACCAGCAGTCAGCAGACACACAACATAACTTGGTTAGCATCAGCTAATTTTGTGTTTGTGTGTTCAGATTACCCCCTTCCTCTCTTTCTGTTTATTATGTCACAGACAAACTGGCACATCACAAATTGTAACGGATTTGAATACATGGAAAACTGATATGAAAACCTGAGTAAAACTGCCCTCCACCAGACAGATTTCTTATTACAAAATGTGTGATCTTCAAGGGAAATGAACATAAAATAGTTATAAATAAGCTGTTAGTCAATAAGTCTATTGCGTGACTAGAAGGCAGAGGCATATGGATTCAAAGGTTTGTTAATCATAATTATTCACTCTCTTAGAAGAAAAGGACATTATAATAACCAAGCCATATAATATATGGAATCTATGAGCTGAGTTATATATGAGTGCGGGATTCAACATCTCCAATTACCATAATTTCTTAAGAATAAGGCCACACAGAACAGAAATGTCAGTTCTTCACAACAAAATATACCAACATATATATTTGGGCAAGGCCAGTTGCAGCTGCACTTGTCATACATTTCATTAACCCATTAAAGGCAGATGAAGGAAATTTCCATCATTGCAGTACTATGGCTAACTCAATAAAATATCTGTTTTATTGTGATTGATAGCAATTCAATTCTATCTGTGAGTCAGGACTTTTATCTTGTAATGGATTACTTGCAATGGATTATCTTGCAATAGACAAGAGCTTTTATCTTCCAACAGACTAGGGCTTTTATCTTGCAATGGATAACTATTACACTTGTCACCTTCCGCAGTTAATGGGGTAATAGTCAGTTCATTCCTGGCTATTTGCCCATGGATATGGCTTGTGTTGAAGATAGCCGAAAATATATCTAAAGAGAGAGAGGTACCTGTTGTAGTAAAGTAGTGAACTAGACTTAAAAACTATTGATAGTGAGTTTGCGCCTCATTAATATACTGCTTTGTGTCAAAGATATTCAAAAAGATTGTGATCATTTTTGTGCTTTTGAACCAAAGAAAAGAATTGCAATCCTTTTACCTTTTTCTTAAGTTACATTTAATGTTTGACTGCAACTTTAAATTATGATCTTAAATCCTGATTCGATTACTCTGAAAAAGAGCTATGCCCCATTGACCAGGACTGGTAACACAGTAATTCAAGAAATTAAAACAAAGAATATTAAAGATTGTTACAAAAGTCTAAAAATTATGATCTTAAATCCTGATTCGATTACTCTGAAAAAGATCTATGCCTCATTGACCAGGGCTGGTAACACAATAATTCAAGAAATTAAAACAAAGAATATTAAAGATTGTTACAAAAGTCTAAAAAGACGGGCTGCTAAGATTTTATCTCAAGAGCAGACAACTAAGATTTTTTATACCAATGAATTGAAAAATTTTGGGCACCACGCCCAAAATTTTTCAATTCATTATGTGTGATTTTGTAAGTGGGTAAGGATTTTTTCACAACGCTCGAAGTTGGAAAATACTGAACAATTGCATTTACTACATTTTTATTTTTATTAGAGGAAGTATTATAAATCATTATTTTGAATTTTATGACTACTTTTCATCTTCATCTTAATTTATTAGTTGCTTTTTATTGCAACTTCTGCTCAGACTGATCATCCTTCGGCAGTCAGCAAACAGTGTTTGTACGAAAAATAAAGAATAAAAATATATTTAAAAAGTGAAACTACCAGAGTATAAAGAAACATAGCCACCGATCGGAAAAATGGATGGGTTTAAGGTTGTTATTTGGACTTCTGCCTTCTGGTTGAATCTTGGTAGAGCTGGCAGGTGTAAACCGAGATCCCTCCATAAGGAATGTGGGTTCAAATCCCACCTGTCTGCTTGGTAGTAGTAGTAGCCTATTCCTACTAGGGCTAGTGATCCTATTTGAGCCCAAGTTAGAAACCAAGATTTTAAATAGTGATTTTCAAACCTTCCCCAGTTGGGAGAATTGGCACAACACAATTTTCTGTTCAACATATGGCCCTGTGCCAAGCTTTAGAAAATATCTATATTTATATCTGTTCATTTATCTCTATATATCTATAAAAAGATAGAGATATAAGGATGTTGATATAAATGCACATATATAGATTGATATTGATATTTAGACATTCATATGTTATACATGATTCTTACCTTATTCTGAGTATGTGTGTGTGGATTGAATACTTGTTGCCTAGTTAATACCTTTGTAACAAAATGCTTCAAATACTATAAGGCTGTGTGCCAATCATGCAGGCCTGGTACACACTCATCTCTGTGTTGGTGGTCAGCAAAGAGTTGTCCCAGACCCTCTTTGATAGGTGGGCCATTGCTGTTGCTGCCTTGCGGATCTGTGTGTTCAGCTCGGCACCCTGCAGAGGGTGGAACCACCTTAAGGGTTTAGTCACCAATGGAGATGCTGAGGATATTGCTGACGCCTCAAAATTGTGATTAATTGGTTTTTAATTCCATAAATACCAGATGACAGGTTACAAATTTTTTCAAGATGCTAAAAACTATTTGCATTTAATTGTGTGTTTTATACAGTGTGTTTTCTCTTGGATGATTATTTATTATGTCTCTCGGATGGGGTGTTTTGCAAACATGTAAAAGTGAATGAAAAAAGGCAGAGGGAAGTAAGTTAAGGAAGGAACAGATATGATGGTGAGTGTGATGGTCAGATATGCAAATGCAGGGCTAGCCTTTGGAGCTGCGGGGCCCAATTGGAAACATTTTTTGTGAGGCCCAGGGGTTTACACCCAAGGTCAGCAGAATCTTAGTGATATAAATAAAGTTTATTATAGACTTTATATCTCTATGATAGAATGGAAAGCAATCAAAATGTGTGCTTTAAATTTCAGAGGAATACATTTTTGGAGGGTTCTATAATTAATTAACACATTAACATTTAATTCATGTATAGTAAAAAAGAAATCAAAATATAAACAGTATAAACAAACACTACTAACTTTTTAGGAATTCAGAAAATTAAAAGCGTTACTTTTCTCTGTTGCAATCTGTTGTGTGTATATGACAAGACTAGAGTAGATTACCCTAGTGCGGGGCCCCCTTAGGTGTGGGGTCCAATTGGTCCAATTGGCTTAAAGCCTTGTGCAAATAAAACAAAATTTGATTCCAAAACAATTTAATCACAATTCTAAAAGAATATGCATTGTAAAGTAGTGAAATTTAAATTAATCTAATTAAACTTTACATTATTCAAAAAAAGAAAACATGAAGAAAATTGTTTTTGAAACCATAATTTCATTTTGTTACTTGGAACAAAAGATATTTTGAATTCAAACTAATGTTAACATCCTAATGTTTGCATTGCAGTAAACATTACATTTAAAAATAAACACCATCTGTTTTAAATTACATAGATGATTTTTAAGGAGGAAAATTCTTTCAAACAAAATAAAATTCAAGGAAGTAAATTTCTTTCATGTTACTTTTTGGCACAGCCCTGCTCTTTTTATTGGAAAAAAAGATTTTTAAAAAAGGTAAACAAAATAGCAGACACGGAATGTATGTTTTTTATCAACCTTAATTAAGATCCATTGTTGGATATAGGCCTCCCCACAAGTAAGTGTAAGACAGGGGTGGGGGGTGATGGGCCTTACCCTGTCATGCTGGCCCATGATGGAAGGGGAGGAGAGATGGATTCATACCTTTCCCAAGGGCATTAGTG
>VCCN01003977.1:6890616-6914475 GCA_006491835.1 Architeuthis dux
AGAACATGAAACAGCGCCCCCTAGCAGAAGTCTTCTGCCTAAAGGGGAATAACACATTATACTTACTTAATTTTATTTTACAAAAAAAAATCATCTTATTTGTTGTTTAAATAACGAAAATATGGAGCTAAAATTTCAAGGAAACAAGATATAATTATTTTTTTTTTTTTATGTGTTAAAATTATTTCAAGACTGTTCAAAGTGACCGAGCACTTTTCACAGACATTAATCCATCACTTGTACTAGTTGTAACAGTTATGTACTCGGGACAAAGTTGTAAAATTAAATATTCACAGGTCCTTGAAATCTTGTTTGGATGATCTGAAATTTGGATTACCGATGTTCTCATCTATATTATTTTGCACTGGATTAAAGTGAACATGTGATGATCATCAGAAAATAATCGATGCACGTTTTATTTGTCTGAATATTTTAAACTACATTGTTTTTGTTTTTGTTTTTTTTGGGTTCAGATTTAAAAAAAAAATATTCAGAATTTATTTTCAAATTTAACCATTCATTGAATTTTCTAATAGAAAAATGGTTGCACTCTATTATTTTTGTCTCCGTCAGTTCCTGTTCTTTTAAATTATTTTTGTCATTTCAACCGGATTTTAAAAAATTCTTTTTGGCTTTATTTGATGGAAATTGAACAAATATATTGTTGTTCATTATTTTTGTACTCTACAACAGTTGTTCCTAACCTTTTCATTACCAAGGACCCCTTTTATTTAAATGAATTTTCCCATGGACCTCAGGTTTTTGAAAGGTCTGCCTTCTCAACAAGCTCCTGGATAGTACCATTGTGAACCACTACGCTAGAAAAATCAAGCTTATATGAAGAACCACAAAAAATTTAATTCAAAAGGTGAATGAAACTGGTTTATGTTAGAAACTGTCAACATAGGTTTCTTCAGTTTTCAATTGAGTCTAGCTAGCGTGTGCGTACAGGCCAATGGAGATAGAAGGCTGAGAATTTAAATATTTACTCTGTATTATGTCTAGGAAAAATGCGTTTTTAAAAAATTTTTTGTTAAATTCCCCTCTCTAAATAGGTTTTCATTGTGTGGGTTCAATTTACAATGTAAGTTTATGCTAAATTGGTCCCTTAGTTTGCGTCTGGCAGCGTTCATGCTTGTTTTGTTTTTTTTTTTTTTTTTTTTTTTTTTTTTTTTTTTGAAGCCTCAGACATTTTTAGTGATCACTCCCCAACAAAAGGCGAAGTAATTTATTCATTAATCACCCCCGTTTCCAATTTTTTAATTGATCACCCCCAGCACAGCATGCTGCCAAAAGACATTGGTCATGTGACGGTTTCTATTGAGTGACTAACCAAACCTGTTCTCGGTTTTATTCAAGAAAACCTTTATTGATTTCTTTTAAAATTAGGATTTCATCATTCTGTCAGGCAGAATGGTCTTCATTTCATTCGTGATTAATTGCTATGGAATTTTGCAGATCATAAAACAGGAATCTCTCAACTGTAGTGTAAAATGATATAAGATTATTGATTACTGAAAATAGTGTTAATGTAATTTAATTATTTTCAGTAATCTTCTGCTTATTAAGTTTAAGAAAATTGTTCAAATCTTATTTGTATAACAAGGCAGACTAAAAGTATTTAGCTTTTATGCCAGAATAATTTAGTTGTGCATAATGGAAAATGCCCTATTTGATTGAGGTGACAATATTAGTAGGTAGTCCAAACAGTCAGTTTTTTGTGCGAAAATGTTGCAGTAACGCTAATTTTTTCCCCATTTCTCAAGTGTTCATTCTTAATATAAAAATTTTTTTTTTTTTAAATAATAAAAAGCAACTGAAAAAATTAAGACAAAGGTAAGTAGTTGTAAAAAATGATAATGATATATCACGTAATATCTACCCAATGTATAAGCCTCCTGAGAGCAACTCTTACACTAGGGTTTCTCACCTTTTTATTGAACACTGAATTGACATTTGAGTATCTGGAGGTTAGGGTACTTTATTCTAGATTTGGACTGAATAAAATTGGAGAAAAAAAAATCAACACAATTCAAAAGGTGGAAGGGGCTAAATAATGCAAATTTAGTCAGTGGTGGAAATGGGTTTGGGAACTAGGTATACGGTAAGGCTGGCTTTTGACATTGAACATACCTGGAAATTGAGAAGTAGGTATTAATAAATGATTGCTGACACCTCCCTTTTCAATGTATGTCTTTGGAACCAATATCACCTAGTAGAAAAATAAATGTTCTTCAGTTTTGTATAAAATTTAAGCAAGTACAAAATGTCTACATATTAAAAAAATGATGGCTTTTCAGTTTTATCGGGTGTTAAAAAGGCCACAAATGTATAAATACTCATAATTAGTGAACTAATAGGAGTATAGAGGCAAATGAGGTATCAAAATGTTCAGGATAACAAGACCTATAAGGGGAAACAGGCACCAGATGTACAAGATCTTCCTGCAAAAACCCTACTGAATGTAACAAGATTATAGTACTGTTTGCGGAGATGTAGTCATGACTGCTGACATGTCGAACAGTTGAGGTTTGGATTGTGGGAAGAAAAATGAGACAACTCCAGGGTGAGTAGAGCATAAAGTCTGGAGAAGGCGGCAAATATGCACCGATTTATTTAATGATGTGTTCTCCGTTATTAGCAATGCACAGTTGGATGCACTTTGATAAATTGCAATGAACATGATGTGTAACCATACACTACCTCTGTCAATCATGGTCAGTGTCAGTGAAAAATCTTACTGACAGTACTGTGAAGAACCCCCAGTGCCAAGGATGTCCGGTCAGTTGACTTCTCCAGGCTAGCAGTTACCTTTACTATGACGTGTTCCTTTGTTTCGTCAGATATGGGCGGTCGTCCAGAACGAGGTTTGTCCAAAACACTGCCTGTTTCATTGAATTTTCAAACCAGCATGCCCACTGTGCCAAACGAGAGGGGAACATGTCTGGCATGTTGTGGCATTGAACTCCTCTGTTGCCCATAAATATGACCAGCCCTCTGGCCACTTAGCAGTACCACATCAATGCGTTTGTCTTTCATCAAGTTTATCTTGTATCTTCACAATCTGTAACAGAAATAATATTTGTAATATTACTCGTGTGTCCAGACTTTATGCTGTAAAATTATCTTCAGAAAGCAAATTTTAACCACTTTTTCTTATTCTATAATTTCTTTTTTTATGTCTGAACTATTGTTGTATAGAATGGAAACAGGCAGCGGATGTATAAGATCTTCCTGTAAAAACTCATTCTAACGCCGGTCTGGGAAAGACCTCCCTTGTGAGGCTTCTTTGATATTTTAATGACAATTTTTCATAGAATAATCGTCATTAAAATATCAAAGAACCGTCGCAAGGTAAGTAACAACATGCTTTGAAGCCTCACTTTCATACAATGGACTGAAAGTAAATAGAACACCCCACCCTCGTAAAACCTTAAAAAAAACATTTTTTTAAAAACCATAACCTTTTTTTTTTTTTTTTTTTTTTTTTTTAACCTTAAAAAATATTTTTTTAAAACCTAACAACTTCTAGGAAGACTGTTAGGGTCAAATGGATTAAAAGCACAAAAAATTACTGTGTTCATACTGGAAAGGCAGAGTGTGGCATGCTGTTTCCCCTCACTGATGTATATGGAAACTGCACATCTACTTATCCATTTATTTATTGTACATGTCTGGAATTGGTGAGGGATCAAGGATCCTGTGAAGGGGTCAATGGTCTAAAAAGTTTGGGGGACCCAGGATTAAGTCATCAGGTGTTAGCAAAATTAGAAATGGCAAAACAGACCTTATTTTGGTCTATACACTTTCACATGGAAAATTTTTCCACCGCCCACTTGTATAGTAAATATTCAAAAGCATACCAAAAATGTTTGGTAAAAGTTTGTTACTGGTTAGTAAACTGACTTTTTATGATGTAGTAAAAAATACCAAAGGGAGGTAACAAATAACGCTGACTTTTTTATACAGGTTCTTTGCATATCTCCTTTGACTATTCTTTCGGGTAGCATATGTTGAATTACCTTCAATTTACTCAATTTCCAATCACCCACCATTTTCTGTTCAGTTGTCATCGCCCACCCAACAGTTGAAATTGCCCACTGGTGGGCGATATCGCCCAGGTTGGGTAACCCTGGTCTATACTATTAAATTGTAGTTATATGTAGAAAACTTATTTTTTCAGTGAACAACCAAGAGGAAAATATGCTATCTAATATACATGTATGAGTATATAATTAGCACCCAGTCCTTTTTGTAATTTAAATTTTAAAACTTGAACATCAAGAATCCCTTAGCTACCTCTTGTCTTGTTAGCAGGAATGGAAGACGAGATTAAACTCCATTTGTGGAACAATTTTCACCTCTGCCAATGATGTTGCACAGAGGTTATGTATTCACCCAGGTTTGTTTGTCCACACAATATCTCCAAAAGTTCTGAATGAATTTCAATGGAAGTGGAAGGGTTGGCCACAGACCAATTGATTAAAAATTGAGGGCAAATCCAGAAATCTTTTTGCGATTTTCTTAAGATAGGACAATTATTTTGGCTTTTCGGATGTAATAACACAGTAATACTCTGAGAAATAATTATTACAAGCTTTTGTCATGGCATAGTCTTGGATCTGTTCAGTTTTTAATGACAATTCTATTGGCGGCGGAGGTATGCACTCTCTGAGTGCTTTCGAGTTGTACCAGTTTTGCTGGTGTATTTGTCTGATTTTTTTTTTTCTTATTCTGTTCCTTTCATATTCCAGGTGGAAAAAAAAGCAAAGTTTTGAAATCTTCCCTTTAATTACTTCTGGATCACTGCATCAGGAAGAGTAGTCTTTCCAACTTAGGTTAAGCAATTTGGTGTTTAATAGTGCAAGGGAAACAATTTCCATTTTTATTGGTATTGTAGTATAATATCGATCTGTATTTCTTCTGGTCATCATGAGAGATGATGATTCTCGGTCCGGGTCTGTTGATGGGAGCTGAACTTTCGGTGGAGGGAAATTAATTTCGGAGAAAGACTCTCCCACGTGGGTGGAGAGAAATGGCAACAATTTGTGTTCTTCAGTTGGAAATCTGGGGTTTTATTTCCGTTGACAAGAGTCTCCTCTGGTCTGGTTTGCGGATTACATCGAGGTACAGAATTCTGTTGCATTTAGTTTTCTAAATGAGTTGGTCACTTTTCTGAATTACTACTACGAAAATCAAAGGTTCCTCCTCTTTCGACCTGTCGCTGCTGGATTCAAATCTCAAACTGCCCTACTGCTGCTAACCGGCTCTCCCTTGCCCCTGACAGGCAGGGGTCTTCTTTTGTGCGACCTGTCACTAATGGCTTCAGATCTCAACTCCCTCTATTTTCAAATCTCTGCCCCTTTTAACGGCTACTAGTAATACGATCTCTGTCCAGTTTGTCACAAACACAGTTTAACACAGCTCCCTCCTATTTTCAAATCTGGCCCCTTTTAACGGCTATCAGTAATACGATCTGGGTGTATTTCGTTATAGTATTTACTAAACTTAGCTAAGTCTGGCAGAGTCCAAGTGAAGATTAAACTCCATGGCAAGCCACCCTCATGATTATTTCATTGGATGAAAATGTCTCAAATATTCCAATGTTTGATTTAAACATTTTAAAAACTTGGTAATACTATATTTGGTCTTCTAAGAAGCAGCAGTAATTGTCTGCTTGTATCATATTATGAGAATTTTGAAAAATATTTTATGGGGGATTTTGCAAGGTAGGTACAACTCCATTTGAAATATAAATACTGCTCAGTTTTAAAAGAATACAGACTTTTTATGTTTCAATTTTTATTTTATTTATTAAACCTTTATATTCAGATTGTCACACACATCCTCACTCAAATTGGGAGTGGAGATCTAATTTCTCTAAGAACTTCTAAAATAAAATTCAGACATCTAACAAGAAATAATGTTTATCAGTGGACAAAATCTGTCTGCTTTTTAGAAACGAAAACATCTCGAGTATCGATTGCCATCACTGACATGCTGACATACTGAAAAACTCCCGCCACCTCGTTTCCTCCCACTTTTCTGTATGTCTGAAAGTGCAAGGAAGAGAACTCTTGTATCTATGGTATGACCTTCAGGTTTATTTGTACACTAAAGCTTATTCTAACGTTTTGCCAATGAACTGCTAAAGCATCTAAACAGATTATACAGGGTCATTATAACAAAGCATCTAAACAGATTGTGCCAGAAATCATTTTAAAATATATGATGTCATTGTTGGGCCTCAACAACATGGAATGAATTAGTGCTGAGCATCTCATCTGGTAGCTACACTCCAGATCTATTGAAATATCACTAGGTGTCCGTATGATAAATTAATGTGAATGTGTTTATTCTCCTACACTTGATACATTAACCGTACTGTAAAATGGTGTTACTTGGACCACATTCATAATGTTGTAATTTCCCCTCTGTTTAAGAAATGTGAGTAGTTAGTAGTAAGACAATTTCTTCTTTCCAACAATGTAACTTCAATAATTAAAAGCATCTTTTTTTAGTTGTATTTTTAAAAAGAAACCCACCAGTAGTCCAAGTAATCACTGGTTGTGGTAACTTGGACCACTACAGACATTTCAATGATTTGACCAAGATTGAACATCTATAAGGTTTTAAAAATACATTTTTGAACACCTCTGAAATATATATACCCTAATATAAACATATTAGCTCTAATGGAACAGCACTTTCAATTTTCATGTACTTGAAGCTCAGAACAAAACACTATTTATAACACTTGAAAAACACAAGAACTGATGATTTTATTTAGAAGAGATTAAATGTTGTTGGAAGTGATTTGTTAATATTTCACTTATTGGCACACATACACACACACCGTAAGAATTCCAGAATTACAAATTCAATTGTCTCTGAAAAGAACTAAATGCTATGCTGCAGAAATCAAGAAGTTAATAAACTATTAAAAAGAATCTGCACCTAGTTGGGTATGGCAAAGGTTGCACTATATCTATAAAGTCACAGTTGTCTATGTCTTCGTTAATGGGCCATTTATATTGATTACAATCTTGTGAATATTCAGACTGCATAGAAGAAATTTCTAAAACTGCATTCAAAATTACTTTTTTTTTATTTGGCCAACAGCATAGCAATCTTTTTTTTTATTTTTTGAAGAGGTAGCAATGTTATATTTTACCACTATCCAGTCTGTTTGTGGTGGTTTTTTGATACCGATAAAAAAAAAAAGAGTTTTGGTCCGAGTAACCTGGCAGTTCAAGTTACCACAATTCTCTAAAAAGAAATAGCATAGCAACACATTTCTTGGAATTTTGGTCAAACACTATATCAGAATTGTGTTTTATTAACAGATCTACAGAGTCCATGCATAACAATACATCTTGTAATAATATTGGCCATAACAAACATTTGTCCAGTCCAAGATCCCATTTCGAATTTTAAAAAAAACTGCCAATTTTCAGAGTTGTATTAGAAAATGCTTTAATAAGCTCATGCCACCTAAAATCTAAGCTCCAGACATCACAAAAGCATATTTCAACCCTGTACTAAAATTTAACTCTTTCCTCCCTGACAGCCAAATTTTCAGTGATTATAAAATAATGCAATAATGAGATCACACTTCTACACGTAATCGGGGCATGAGTGAAATTTATTATCATGCCTAGAGTTATCAGGGAAGAAAGAGTTTTAAATATGAACAATTGTTAGAGAAATTAAAAAAACACAGAAAATATGTTGCTAGTTTTCTCCAATGCTTCAGTTGCCTGGTCGGTTTTACGGTATATAGTTATTTTGGAGATTTTCCATGGTGCTATCTTTTATCATTATTTATTTCGGAAATTTAACATAACTAAAATTATTACAAATAATATCTGAAAAAGTAGCTATAGTGGTACCCGTTTAGTGCTGATTCGCTAAGTGGGATATTACTGTATTCATCATTTTTCTGCAATATATCTTTTCCATTAAAAGCTGCATCTATGGAGGTTGGAATAAGTTTTCACTAAAAAGTAAGATAATCAAGAAAGATTTCTTCCCAAAAAATAAACAAATGCAGAATCTTTTTCTCTCTTCAACTCTGGAGGTATAATCTCTAGTTTTATTTTTTTCTATATAAGTTTGTTTACTTGAAAATAATTTTGTAATTATCCATTCATTTAATTAGTGTTTAATCTCTCAACTCTAAACAGAAAAAAAAGGTCAACTTATTGTTATTGTTATTTCACTGATTTTCTTTTTTTTTTCTTTTTTACATGGCCACTAAATAAGGTGGTGTCTGTCTTCTTGAGGAATGTCTAGAAAATCTAGGCCACAGCCTAGTTCACCTGTAAAATTCCAGTGTAGATAGCCATACTAGATATTCAGGGTAGGATACCCACTCGACCTTGACCAAGCCATTTCCTTTGGTCACACAGCCTTACACTACTCCTCTCCTAGCTAAGAAGCTGCCAAACAGCTAACTTTGTGATTGATAACACATCCTTACCCATCTCAACCCCTAACTCTTTCCCCTCTTTATTTGAAGTAGCCCTTTTAAGAAAGCAACAGTTAATGTCCCACAACAGGGTTGCCATTTTGGACATTTTATGGCCCAATTTGACAAATTTGGCTTTTTTGAAAAGCATTTGCCCATGAGCTTTTTGGTTTGGCCATATTCAAGTTTTGGGCCATTTTGTTGCAGTATTATTTTTTATTAATTTCTCTTTTTTGGTGTGTACCGCAGTATTGCAATGTTTTATAAACATTAAACAATCATTATTATTAATTTTTGTTATACTACTATTTCATCGTAATTTTTCAATTGCTTTTTATCGCAACTTCACACTCAGGCTGTCCTCGTAAAGTTGCGATGAATAAAGCAACAGAAAAATTAAGATGAATGGTAAATAGTATAAAAAAAATTAATGATGATTTTACAATACTTCATCTATTAAAAATAATAAAATAATTGCTTTTATAAACAATTTTGACATTTGGTCATTTTTTTTTTTTTTTTTTTTTTTTTTTTTTTTTTTTTTTTCTCCCTGCGTGTTTTTGGCCAGAAACGTGTCCAACTATCTGTCTCCCAACTTGAAGGTGTTCATTATTTTCTGATAAAGAATAAAACTGGTCAAGAACTTTTGTAAAGAGTTTTAAGTGCTTGAATGAATTGAAGGCTTTTTTTGATGCAATGTTTGAGTCTAACATTTTTCTTTCCAATCATTCAGTTTGGATTTTTAGCATTGCCAACTAATATTTGACCTCTGCCAACAAAGTTGGAAGAGGTATATGTATTCACTCTTGTAAGTCTATCTGTCCACACAATATCTCCAAAAGTTTGCAATGAATTTCAATGACTTTTTGTGGAAGGGTGTGCTGTTGGCTAAATAAGAACTGATTACATTTTGGGGAAGATCAAGGAATCTTTTACTGTTACCTCTCCTGCATCGTAGCTATATGTCAATACAATATCTCCAAAAGTTCTCAATGAAATTTTATGGGCTAGGGAAGAATTGATTGAATTTTTGGGCGGATCAAGAAATCTTTTTAAAACTATTGTTACCTCACTTGCATTTAGCTATATGAACTGATTTTTCTCCAGTTTTTAGTGACAATGGTGTTGGCCGAAGTATCCGCTCTGAGTGCTTTCTAGTTAATATTACTTTTTAAAAAACTTTTTAAGAGTTAGGCCAAAAGAACGAAGTTGAATATGCCTACAGCTGTAGGAGACATGAACTCCTCTAAAAGGAATTTTAAAGTAGAGTAAAACAAATTGTTTTTCGCTTTGGTTTTCAAAAATTCCCAAATCCGTCGATTCAGCTAAAAAAATCATTGAAAGAAATCTTTCTGCCTCATGACTTTGCACTTGAAAGCTTTGCATATATAGACAGATTTGAAAGTTATTAAAATATTAAAAGCAAATTATTTAAACTAGTAAAATACACATTGTTTTGCTAACAATATACTTCGAGGTGGAAATCTAAAGCACTGTTATATCTGAAAAAAACTTGTGGGAGTTGCCTGAAGCAACCATCAATTCCACCTTGTTTTACTTTCTCGCCTTCTTGTCTCAGCCATTGAGTTCAGCCATTTTCCCTTTTTTTTTTTTTTTTCACCCTTACCTTTTTGTGTACACCTACCTTGCTTTCTTTCCCTCCCCTCTTCGCAGTCTTTGTGTTGTGATTCCATTCTCAGAACTACTGGTCTATCACCACCCCTTTCAACATAGAATTTATTTTTTTTAACGTGCGATAAACAGAAGAGTGTGGTAGACACACATTGCTTATTATTTTGTAGATTTTCTAAAGATGTTGATCAAGTGAGTATGTTATAAAGTAAGAATTATATTACTTGAAGTTGATACTCAAATAAAATCATAAAAACAAATATGAAAGTCTCTAATGATGGGAAATAATATCCTAGCTTAGAAAATGGTTGATGCTGAGCTCTAAAAAAAAAAATACTTCTTAAACTTGATGGTTACAAGTTGTGATATGTACTATTATTTTCAGCAATGTGTTAACACTTGCAAAATATACTTATTATACACCAAGTTTTGACCAGGCTTATAATAATGAAGCTCACTTTTATACTGATATATAATACTAATGTTAAACCAGAATAATTTTCTAACTGAATGTATTCTATTAATCTTAAAGCTATATATATATATATGGTATGATGTTAGTAACGTTTTTCTTTATTAATGTGGTAATTGTTCTTATGAGTGATTTTTCAATTTGTTGCTGTGTGCACATAATGTAGTGATACTTGAACAATTGTTAGTATTTCAACATAGGTGACACTGTCTGAATGTAGGTAGTCCAAACAGTCAGTTTTTTAGGCAAAAATGTCACAGTAATGCTAATTTTTCCCTGTTTCTCAAGTGTACATTCTCCATAATGTTGACTAAATACAAATCCGTTATGCATGCCATAATAAAGAATGTCCAATTCTGAATCTGTTGGTGTCTTATTTGTCATCGTTTGACTTAAAATCAATTTTACAGCGAATTTTCAATTTAATGTGTTTAGTGCCCAAACTACACTGTGACGGTTTTTTACTGTGGTCGAAAAAAAAGGTGTCTATAAATAAATGATTGCTGACACCTCCTCTTTCGACGTATGTCTTTGGAACCAGTATCACCTAGTAGAAAAATAAATGTTCTTCAGTTTCGTATAAAATTTAAGCAAGTACAAAATGTCTAAATATTAAAAAAATGATGGCTTTTCAGTTTTATAGGGTGGTGAAAAGGCTTCTTTTTTTTTTCTTTTTTTTTTTTTGTAAGTGTTCATTTTTGCCGCGAGTCTGCAAATGAATAAATAATCATAATTAGTGAACAAATAGGAGTAGAGACAAATGAGGTATCAAAATGTTCAGAATAACAAGACCTATAAGGGGAAACAGGCACCAGATGTACAAGATCTTCCTGTAAAAACTCATTGGTGTACCTACTAAATGTAACAAGATTATAGTACTCTGTCTGCGGAAATGATGTCATAAATGCCGACATGTCGAACAGTTGAGGTTTGGATTGTGGGAAGAAAAATGAGACAACTCCAGGGTGAGCAGAGCATAAAGTCTGGAGAAGGCGTCAAATATGCATAGATTTATTTAATGATCTGTTCAATGTATTCGCCGTTATTAGCAATGCACAGTTGGACGCACTTTGATAAATTGCAATGAACATGATAATGTGTAACCACACAGTACCTCTGTCAATCATTGCTTCAGATGGTCAGTGTCAGTGAAAAATCTTACTGACAGTACTGTGAAGAACCCCCAGTGCCAAGGATGTCCGGTGAGTTGACTTCTCCAGACTAGCAGTTACCTTTGCTATGACGTGTTCCTTTGTTTCGTCAGATATGGGCGGCCGTCCAGAATGAGGTTTGTCCAAAACACTGCCTGTTTCATTGAATTTTCAAACCAGCATGCCCACTGTGCCAAACTAGATGGGAGCACGTCTGGCATATTGTGGCATTGAACTCCTTTGTTGCCTATAAATATGACCAGCCCTCTGGCCACTTAGCAGTACCACATCAATGCGTTTGTCCTTCATCAAGTTTATCTTGTATCTTCACAATCTGTAACAGAGAAATAATACTTGTAATATTACCAGACTTTATGCTGCAAAATTATCTTCAGAAAGCAAACTTTAACCACTTTTTCTTATTTTATACTTTCTCTTTTTATGTCTGAACTATTGTATAGAATGGAAACTCATGACAATTTACATATTCTTGACGTTATAAAATGCTTTTATTTCTGTATTCTGTTGATGCAAATGTTTCTGGCATTTTCTTTGACAAAATCATGTATTCATATAAATTCATAGCATCATTATTCAGTCATCAAAGTATTTTCTCTGGTTGTTTATGACCCTTACACTATCTTTTAAGGTAAATTGTGTATCCCATCATAAATGATTTTGATTTCATGAATTCTTTGAAAGAAATTTCAATATTTTGAAATTGTTAGAACTGCTGATCAGACAAGCAGTATTGCATGGAGTGAAATAATTGATAGGTTTAGAGGTGATAGGTCTGGAGAATACGATGCATGTTGTAGAACTTTCTATCCCATCTCCATGATTGCTTGCTGCATCTCATTTGCAACTTGAAGATAGGCACTCTCTCATGCAGCATAATTATCAGTCAACTTCCTTGCCCAGAAAAAGATCTTTTCTCTTCCAATCAGCATTCAAATGAGCCAATTACTCACCACTGTGTCAAATGTGTATTTTATATTTAGCCATTATCTTCACCAAAATGAGGTAGAATTATCACTCTTCTCCAAGCAATTCCTTAAGAGTATGATGCATGCACAAGCAATAAAGAGCTGAGTAACCTTCAAAGACAATAAGATTTTCCTAATATGGAACTGGGAACTTTACATCAAACTAATACTAAATTGTATAAAACATTTTTTTATCAATAAAAATAAAATAATTCAATGAATGACATGCTGTGTATATCATTGTAGGTATGCTTATGATTTCTTAAATAATTCAGCACATCCAATGTAACTATCTTCTCTATATGGAGTAAAAAAAGAGAAAAGGTTCTCAAACAAATAGTAATAGTAGGTAAAAAAGAAGAGTAAGTAATTCCAATGCTATTATGTTGGTTGATAGCAGGGCTGTGGAGTCGGAAGAATGTTGGGTTACCGGAGTCGAGTCAGAAACATTTTACTAAACTGGAGTTGGTAAAAATATTCTGACTCCGACTCCAAGTAAATGTAAATTGTAACATTACTTACTTGAAAACCCGCCCAATAGGTAGTTGGAGTGAACATTTATTGCTATAAAGTTAGCTGGAAATGGAAAATCTAGCCAATTTTAGCCATTTTAAAGCCAGAGGAGTCTGAGTCGGATGTTTTGTGTCCGACTCCACAGCCCTGGTTGATAGCCATTTATTTGTCAGATATACATATTAAAATAATGTTTTTCTTTTCAGTAACAATTTAACATAATCCCAATATTCATAGTCAGAAATACACATGTGGCAAAGTGTTTCTAGACAAGCACACACTTCATATCTTTTCATATAAAAAAACTACCGAAAATATTCTCACAAATACTGCATGTATTTGCCATTAATTTTAAGTAAAGTAATATAATGTTAACTTAGGGCAGGGATTCTCAAACTCTGTGCCGCAGCTATCTCCCAAGTGTGCCATGTAAATCTTTCCAAACACACAATTTGAGCCTTGAATGTGTTCAGTGCAGAGTTGCCGATCTAGTGATTTTTAGCTCTAGATTTTGTTTGATCTCAATCTTTTTAGCAACAGATAAAAGGGAAGATGTGTCTGTATATCAGTATGCTGATATATAAGTTTTGTTCATTGACTACTGAAATGTTTTTGTCCAATTCATTTCATTTGGTGTGATGGGTAAGTCAATATATTTCTTAGAGTGCCATCATACAATACAGTTTGAGAACCGCTGACTTGGATTATTAAAAAAAACAACTTTTGTGTAATATAATGATGTAAGAATATGAGAAGCTCTGTAAGTTATCTTGTAATCTTGCAATGAAAATATGTTGTGTGTAAGTTAGACATGGTGAAGAAGAGATCTCTTTCATTGTTTGTTCTGGCCTAAGGAA
Source organism: Architeuthis dux (assembly GCA_006491835.1). NCBI lineage: Eukaryota > Metazoa > Mollusca > Cephalopoda > Oegopsida > Architeuthidae > Architeuthis > Architeuthis dux. The sequence continues at coordinate 6,904,698 of VCCN01003977.1, forward strand.
CTTGAGTGTTGTTCTTTTCCACTGCCTATTAATCTTCAAATCCAAATGTCCTAAAATGATACTTGAGATTTTTTTAGACATCATAAATTTAGTGGTGGTGTTCCTTTTTTAATGCTGAAGTTGAAGCTACCACAATAATTATGAATTACTTTACTGTATTATTGCCACTTTTTTTCTTATAATAATTGAAGGTACTAAAAATGCCTTCTTCTTCTTTTTTTTTTTTTTTTTTTTTTTTTTTTTTTTCCTTTTCCTCTTTTTCTGTCTGTTTTGTGTATTGTGTAATATGAAGAAAACCTCCTTCAAGTTTTAGCATTCTGAATATTTAAAATTTGTAAAAAATGTTGAATATTATTTTTAAAAATCCAAGATGTCTCAAGAAAATAACATTAAAGAGACTGATCACTGTGAGTGTGAGTGCTTGGCTCTGGTTCGGTTGGCCATGGTTCAATCCACCACCATCATACCAAAAAATTTCAGAAAATGGTAGTGATCACTGCCCAACAAACTGCGTGAGAAGTAACTTATTTATTGATCACCACTTTTTCCAATTTTTTTTAATTGATCACCCACAAGATGGCCTGCTACCAAAAGATATTGGTCACATGATGCTTTCTATTGAGTGACAAACCTGTTACTGTTAAAATTGATGGAAATGTTTTAATTAAAACTCCTTCAACACTACATTATTGTAGGTAAAGTGGCCTTTTGTGCACACATTAATTTCCTTTGTGCAGCTTCGGGGGAAATATCTGATGACATAACAGCATTATCAGATAATGCAGAGTCTTCAAAAGCTTGTGGACACCATTGGCGACTGTGCTGGAGAATCAAGGTTAGCAATCAGCATCAAGAACATGCTGACCGACAACCACCAACCTCCAAATGACGTTCGTATGGGTCGAAACCAAATAAAAGTCATTGATGTCTTTGTCTACCTCGGTAGCTCAATTAGCAACCAGGGTGTAGAATTGGCAGAGCATCAACAGCCTTTATAAAGCTGACCAAAATCTGGAAAATCAAGAAATTCTACCTGGAAACCAAGATTCCAACATCCTCTCCACCTTGCTCTATGGCAGCAAAACATGAAATCCAGCCAGGGGAAGAAACTGGATGCGTACAACATGAAATGCCGAAGGAAAATACTAGACGTCGGGTGGAAGGTCTTTGTAACTAGCGACAAAGTTAAGAAATAATTCAATCTACGTCCCATTTTGAATGAAATCTGTGAACAGCAGATGAAATGACTTGGCCTTGCAGCAAGGCTCCCCCCTGCCTACAAGACTAACATTCCTAATACTGAGGTGGATTCCTAATGGAAAACAGAAGCAAGGCTGTTGACTGGCAATGAACCATCCGAGAAGATCAACTTCGATGGGTGAACAATAGCTGGATTGATGTCTGACTGCTGACCAATTGAAGTGGAGAGCATTGACTGTCTCTCAAGCACCAGCCGACACAGGAGTGTTGATTAATTGATTTATTGGCCAGTTAAAATGAAGTGGTGTATTTATTTATTTATTTTTTTTTTTTTTCTCTCTCTCTCTCCATATAGCTGGGGATGACCATGTGGAGGGTGGTTATTTTCAGTTAGTGTTAATCAAAATTGAAGGTAAATTATGTGGTGTTGTTAAGTAAATAGTAGACACTTACAGAACGTTCACTTCAGTTTACTGTTTAATTTATTTCAATCATAGTGAAATATGAGAGTAAATTTAAATAAAAAATGGGTTTTTTTGGTTTAAAAATTTTTTTTTTTTTACGTTACTTATTCTTTCTCCAAGTCTTACCACCTGTTTCTGCATAAACACTCTGATCTATTCTTCTCTCCATGATCATGTACGAAATAGTCACCTAAATTCTGCTTTTATATATCATGGCTGGGTGAAGTGAGTGACGTTACTTAGGGTACGTGTCGCCTCTAAGTCTATTTCACATATTGCAAAGTTTTTGCTATGGTAGCTGACAGGATATGAGATCACTTTCTTAGACTTGCTGCAAAATGGGGTTCAGTTTTTAATGTAAGCTTATGCTAAAAAAATTTTTTTTAAATTAAGACATTTTTTAGTGATTACAGCATGTATGGGTGGCGGTGATTCATAATTTCCCTTGCAATGCTAGTAAATGATAAATTATGTGTAAAAAGTATTGGAGTTTCTGAGAGAAAAAATTGACTTTTCCAGTACCATTTTCCATGGAATTGCCCACAGGTAACAACTTGTGACCGTCATATCACTTTATTTTGAAGGAGTAAGAAGTTATATGTACATGAAGAAAAATGTTCTTCATCCAGTGCCTCATGGTTTTTATGTTTTAGAAGTTATAAAAAGTTCCTTATTGTGGCCAAATGATTAAGATAAAAAGTGAATTCTGATTAATATCAGATGTCTTCTCTTTGGTCTAATGTTTGATGTTCCTCTCCTCCTTAGCTTTGTTCACTTATTGTATTTGACCCACTTTTTTATGCTATCATTCGTTGTCATTTTAAGTGTATATGTTTGCGTGTTCAGGCTCTGTTACCTAATATTCATGGAGTGCGTATCAGAATGAATCTTAATTCTTTTATTTCTGGTCTGATTTTAATATTCTTGTCTCTCCAGGGCCATCTTATCGCATGAGCAGTTGCGGGAAGGCTGCGATCTTAGGGGGCCCTGGAATTCAATTAGAATAAAAACTCAATTTTAATGTGGGTCGGGGTTAGGGGCCCAAGTACATTGCTGTGGGGGGTGGGGGTACTCGGCTATTATTAAGATGGCCATGTGTGTCTCTCCATCTCCTTGCAGCTGTTATAATCAGTTTTTAAATCTTATCCAGTTTCTCTGGATAACATTACTCGGTTATTTCCATTACTCAAGGCTGCTACTATTTTACTTGTTGTTTTATGAAAGGAAAGATACCAATCAGTTGTGTATATCCACTTAAATGGAGCAGAAACTTTGCTTTTTAAGTAATTTATAATTCCTTGCGGTTCTCTAAAAGCTTTGCTGTCAATTTTGTCAGCAATATAAATTAGTCTTAGGGTTTCTCAAAAGTCACTATACACTTATTTTTTTTCAAAACAAATAGATGAAAACTTTTCAAAATCATTACACATAAACTAGAATGTTTGAGAATTTTGTTATTTAAATTTTGCCAATTTCAAATAAGAATTACTTCACTGGTAGACTTCTACATGTGAACCAACTTCTTCATATCACTTCAGCAGAGCCAGCGATTGACAGAGGCATTCCTAACATCAGCAAGCATTTCAAGCGGTATGTGTGCACAACAATCTCTGATTCTTGTCCAGTGTCCATAAAGGCCTCTTGATCTTGTTGCATGAACTTTGGTCTTGATATAGCCCCTCAAAAAAAAAAGAATCGCTAACTCTAATCCTTGAGAGGCTGTGATTTTGAAACTTGGTGTCAGGATTTCTCAGACATTGAGCTATCTATTGATATCAATTTCACTGAGATTGGCCAGAAATCTGAAAAGAAAATGTCTAGTCACTTTTGGGACACCCTGTATTTCCACTCACTCTCTCTATTCGACAGTTTAAAATGTTGGCTGATCAAAAATGGATTTTACCAGCAAATATCTAATCTAACTAAGAAATGTGTGTGTGTGTGCCACGATTACTCGACAACTGGCCATTGTACAAAGTTGCCATTTGACAGATAGCACACAAGATACTACAGTGTCGAGTTTGAAGTTGTTTGGGTCAGTGGTTCTCAAGAAATCTATTAAAAATTAAATTTCTTCAGTTTCTATGAATTATTTCCCTTGACTTCTGCTCTGAACCACTGGGCTGCACAGACCACCAGCAACAGCACTATCTTGGGTTGCACAGTCAGTGGAAAACATAAGAGAGGTGATATCTTGTGATCTAAATGTAAAAGTGTACACAATTCTTCAATTAAAGAATTGTATATTGTTTTGGGTGACTCCTTCATTGTTAATCTATTTTCAGAATCTTTGCAACAATCTTTTATAGTGAAGACAAAAGAGGTCTTGTTTGATTTCATAGTAGCTACTTGTATAATTAATTCACTGCCCTGGCTAGTGACCTTTTCATAAATGTTGAATACTAAGATCAAACAGTGTAATATGTAATTGATTCTTGAGTTTTGCAAGTAGATTTTTGATCCATTTAGTTGAGAAATAAAAGTAAATAAATATCCAACTCTGCTTTAATTGAACTAGAAATGACCCGGAGAGCGCATACCTCTGCCAATGCTGTACACTAACTAAAAAAAAAAAGAATGAAAAACGGTGTGTGTGTGGGGGGGGGTGTAATTCTCACAATATGTACAAATATTGAGTTACTTCTCTTGAAATTTAAATATAGTATTTTTATTTACTGTTCATTTTTTAACCTTTTCATGCAGAATAATAAAAAATATCTATCAATCAAAAAGAAAATCCTTTGATCTGCTCCTGCCTATGGCCCATCCATCCACAAAAGTTGATTGAAATTCATTGTGAACTTTTGGAGATATTGTGTAAACAGAAGTACACGACTGAATACTCTGTTGGCAGAGGTAAAAAAAACAACAAAACTTTCTTCTAAAAATGGGCTGCCAGGTATATTTAGTTGCAAAATGAAAAAATCTGTAAAACAATGACTTGCAGTAAGCTTAAAATATTAATGACAGATCTGAAAAGGTCTCTTATACAGTACTAAGCATAACTACTAGTATCAATGTATTTTTAAATCTTCGTGGCGGCAGGGACATAGGGCCATGGCGATCTGTATTTCTTCTGGTCGCCGTGAGAGAGATATAGAGATAGATATCTCATGATCATGATCATGACGACTCTCAGTCCGGGTCTGAACTTTCTGTGGAAGGAAATTAATTTCCACGTTGGTGGCGAGAAATGACGACAAAATTCATGTTCTTCGTTTGTAAATCGAGGGTTTTATTTCCGTCAATAAGAGTCTCCTCTGGGCCCGGTTCGCGGATTACATCGAGGTACGAAATTCTGTTCCATTTAGTTTTCTAAAATGAAAATCAAGGGTTCCTCCTGATCTGTTGCCCCCAGATTCAAATCTAAAACTGCCCTCTAACCGGCTCTCTCCCCCCTCACCCATGATGAGCAGGGGTCTTCTTTTCGACCTGTTGCTGACCACTTCAGATCTCCACAGCTCCCTCCTATTTTCAAACCTGGCCCCTTTTAACGGCTACCGGTAACACAATCTGGGTGTATTTCATTACAGCCACAATCATATGCTATTGAACCCTGTCTTGTACTTTGGTATTGAAACCCATCTCTTTCAAGTCTGTCATCACTGTTGTCTGCCAGGTGGTCTTTGGCCTGTCTCTCTTTCTCTACCCAGTTGGTATCCATCTTAAGGCAACTTTGGGTATTCTTTCAACAGGCATCCTCAGGACATGACAAGCCATTATAACCTACATTTCTCAATCTCAAGAGACCTATTTTGTCTGTCTGTCCTCATATACAGTTCCTCATTGGAGATCTGTTAGGCCAGTCAGTATTACAGATCTTTCTCGTAGGCAGCTACCTTTTTCATGTCTCTCTTCACTAACTTTATTCTCAACCATAACATTTTCCCAAGGTTATTATTAATGTATTTAGCTTGATCAAAAGAAAGATTTTAATTTAGTAGAGAAAGTTAGGCTGGGCATTTGTTTTTGCTTGAACTAGTTTCCTGAGGAACAAATCAATTATCAAATATTCGTCATGATTTACACTTGATTTTAAAATGTCTATCCCTTCTTATTCATGTGCAATTTTCAAGCATATTATAGCTGTGGATTTCCATTGCCATTTGCACAATAAATAATACTAATGATTAGACATGCCAAATTACTCGGGTATTTAAATCGGTTTTTATTTTTTATGAGATACGGCTAATAAAATAAGCTTCCTAGTAAGCTAACAATAAATAAAATGTTTTAAATTAGAAAAAAAATCTCTTGATATTTTTTATTTTAATTTTAAATGAACTATTCAGTCTGTTTGTTCAAAATTGAAATAACATTTTCCCAAGGTTAGTGTCTTTTTGTTCTCTCTACAATCTCTGATATTATTCTGCTTCAAATGGTTCTTCGGATAATTGAACTCCTACTTGTTGTTTAGTAATGACATAAGGGACAATTACTTCAGCAATGTATTTATGAAGTCAGATGCTGATAAGCAATTAATATGGTGTGAATTGTTGTCCAGTAATTTAAGAATTCAAAGTAAAATTGAGAGGAGCTAAAGATGAATTTTTGTCGCATCTCTACGATCATTTAAGTTTCCATGCTTGAATAATTGAATTCTTAATTTCTAGTTCTTTTTATTTGTTTTCCTATTTATATTAAATTCTTTTTTATTACAGTGAACTTTAATACTTATTACATGAAAGGTCTTAAGAGTTTTTAAAAAAAAATTTATTTTAATAAAACTCCTCCACATGTACTGTGAGATGTTGTTGGGGAGGTGGAGACTGCAGTGGATGGCTTGGTGGGTCCACCTCTGTGACTGGCAGGCCATCGATTCCAACGCCTGTGAGGCTGTCCTCTTGCCTGGATTCCTGAACTTCTGACAATTATAGGCTCTGAACACTGGTTGGTCATTTGCCATTCTTTTGTCCGAACCATGTAATTCTCTCCGGCGCTGGATGAACTTGTGGACTGTCAACAATTTTTCTGATTTCTTTTGCTTATCAAGTCCCTCATCTTATCTGCTGCTCAGCTGAGGCACCTCAACTCACAGGTGGTGATTTTCCACTCCTGGGCTTTTGTCAGCAGCGGCTAAGTCTGACACTGGTAGGTTTTTATCAATGAAAAAAAGAAAGGTCACCAGACTTTGTTTACTAAAAACATAGAGATTACTTAAAATTAAAACTATTGCAGACTAATTACTGTTATGGAGAGAGTGTGTGGTATCTGTCATCTTTAGGTCATTATGTCTCTAGTACTGATCTATTTTTTTTTTTTTTTTTTTTTTTTTTTTTTTTTTTTTTAAATGCATGGATCTATTTTTGAATGCCTTCAAAAGCTAAAATCTGGAATTAATGATTCACAATGCAATTTTCCCTCAACATTGCAAGTCGAGTGCTAGCGATTAATAATATTTATTCAGAATGCAACCAAAACTAAAATAGATAAATATCATTTAATGAGATCAATATAGCTCACAGATAATGCCACACACACACGCAAATGTAGCTCTTGTCCATTTCAGTTTCCCCTGCTAATAACCGATAGTTATTTCATTGATAGATTTGTAATTACTTTGTGTGCTTGTACAGATAAAGTGACTCTATAATAATGTAATTCATTTTATATTTAGTGTTTTTCTGTCTTATCTTTTGAAATCTGTTCAAGTATCTTAAAGAAGCCAATATGCATGAACAATTCAACTTTCTCAGTTGTTCAGCATTAAATTGCATATATAAACAAAATAATTTTGACAAATTCATAGAATTACATATTTAATAAATCTATGCCTTTTGAAGGCTTCCTCAATTTGATTTTGACTGAAGAAATTCTTGCCTGTAAGAAAGTGTTTTAGATTGGTGGTCCCCAACCCAACAATGTGATTTGGCAATATTTCTTTGTAAAATAAAAACAAATTCATTTCACCCCCAGGTTTTGTTTTGTTTGTCCTATTCTTGCTACCATTCCAATTAGAGCAATTCAGATGTTCAGGTGGTGGATTTCTTAGCTAGTCTGCAAAAAATTCATACTGTGCTGGAAACACAACAAAAAAGGTGATCTTTTGGGGGGACCATTATTGCTGTATACACGGAAATCCTTAAAAGAGACGTTTTTATATTAATAATAATCATTGTGGTCCTCTTTAAAGCCATATAATTCTTCAATAATGTAAGTTGGTTCTGTTAAAAAGGAGCAACATAAATACTGTATCAAAAAGGTAACATTATTGATAGTTAGAGTTAGGCTTATTTACTTCTAAGTGAGGAAGAAGTTGGAGAGCTGCAACTGCTCCAACTGAGAGCACGAGCACAACTGAAAGCCGACAAACTTATTTATGGTTTGGGATAAGCACTGTTTGCTGCTTCAGAATTGATTGTCATTTCATTCTATGTTTCACAAGTACTTCTGAAGTAATAAAATTGATTCAGAAGCATTTTACTTTGTCACAGTAATATTCATGTCACTCCTTTGAAATTTATCTCCGATTTATCACTCTGTTATGTTACTGTTTCGTTACTAACCCCTGTAAGGAGTATTTCAGTGCATTTTAAGCTATGGAGTATTGGTTTTTCCCTTGTTGGCTTTTGCCTGAATTATTGTGTGTATTGCATCTTGAAAACATGTACTAGTTTGTTCCCTCTTGAAGGAAGCTATTGGCATTTTGCTTCCTGACTGACAAGTAACATTGTACTTGTATAAAGGTGTAGCCTAAATCTGTCTGTCTTGAAAGGAAGTCCTTTGTCCATTGATAACAGTTATGTTTTTATTTTAGATTTGAAAGGCTTGTCTTACAAAGTCTGCTGCTTCTTTAACTGGGTTAGCCATCATTTTCTTTCCAGCAAGTGTGATTAGCGTTTGCTTTATTGCAGCAGATAAAACGGTAATACCAATTAATCCAGTGGTTTTTGAATCATGGCGCCCTAAGTGTACAAGGATTTCTTTTCTTTTTTTTCTTCTCTTCTTTCATGGCGCCATCAGTCAGAAAATAAACTTTTTTTTAAAAATTTTTTTAAATTTTTTATTAATCCACCTGTATTAAATAACTTAATAGTAGGTAGTCCAAACAGTCAGTTTTGGGGTGAAAATGTCACAGTAAAGTTAATCTTTCCCTGTTTCTCAAGTGTTCATTTTCCATAATGTTGACTAATACAAAATTTATGTATGCCATAATAAAGAATGTCCAATTCTAAATCTGTTGGTGTCTAATTTGTCATCGTTTGACTTAGGAATTTTACAGCAAATTTTCAATTTAATATGTTTACAGTGCCCAAACTACACTGTGGCGGTTTTTTACTGTGGTCGAAAAATAAAAAGGTGTCTATAAATAAATGATTGCTGACACCTCTTCCGATGTATGTCTTTGGAATCAATATCACCTAGAAGAAAAATAAATTTAAGCAAGTACAAAATGTCTACATAAATAATCATAATTAGTGAACTAATAGGAATAGACACAAATGAGGTATCAAAATGTTCAGAATAACAAGACCTATAAGGGGAAACAGGCACCAGATGTAGATCTTCCTGTAAAAACTCATTGGAGTACCTACTAATAGCTTGACCATTCAGTAGATTCAATCTTCAATGAGGCTGCGGAGAATCTGCAGTTATTTATATGCAACTACTATGTACTGAGAATGTTCGACACTGTTCTAGAACAATCCAGAATGTAAACCTTGTCTATTGACCGAGTGCGATCTAATGGTGAAGCTCAACATTAGATGAACAGTGAATTGCAATGTGTCCGTTAGATGTCGCTCCCTATCATTGTGACCGTGCATCAGCTCATTGAATTATGATTGCTTGGTATTATTAAATTTCTTGAATACCCTGTGGCACCCTTGGGAGCTAACCACGGCCCCCTGGGGGAACTGCGGCACACACTTTGGGAATCACTGAATTAAACCATAAAAAGTCAGCTCCTAATCAATTGGTACAAAAGCCGTGATGTAGGCCAGTGCTCCCCAACCACTGGGCCGCAAGGAAACAATATGATTGGCGATATTTCTTTGTAAAATGAAAACAAATTAATTTCTTTTGTTCCTAATATTAAATTCATCAGATAACCTCCTTTAGAAATGAAATTGAATGTAATAGGCACTTATAGTTGACTTATAACTAACCCCCCC
>VCCN01003977.1:6952376-6973908 GCA_006491835.1 Architeuthis dux
AAAGGTCATTTCTTTTGTAAGTGTTCAATTTGTGGCAAGTCCGCAAATGAATGAATAAATAATCATAATTAGTGGCACAAGATGTATATAAGATCTTCCTGTAAAAACTCATTGGAGTACATAGTTAAGAGTGATAACTTTATTAAACCGTAGTAGAAGCAAGTACAGTTATGTATTAACCTCCGCCATGTAACAATGTCTAGTGAATGTACTGAAGCCATTAACTGTGCTACTTAATTTAGTTGAAAAGGCCAGTGTAATTGCTGTATGTTATTTGAACTATTCTATGAACACATCTTGATCACGTTAATTGTTCATAACAGAAAGACCAAGGCATGGCACTTTAATGTTTGGGTAAATGAGAAATCTTACAGTCAGCTGGAACATTTTCCCTCGCAGAGGCATCTGCAGCCCTATTGCACATGCAGCCCTTTCTACAACCACTTTTGCAGCCACAAGGGATCAGCTTCAGGATTTTGATGCTTGCTGTCCAGTGGGGCTCGTACATTTCTTCATCCCCCCCAGTCAATTGGTAATGGCAACATAGTCTGGCACCACTGTCTTCCCCCAGATGTGACCACCCTAGTAGACTGCACTCTTAACTTGCACCACCAGAGCAGCTCGGGTAGCAGGATTTGCTCCACCAAGTTTTTCCGTAGAAAGAGCATTCTTGCATGGTCCACCTTGGTGCAGGTGCTGGTTCTATCAAAGTGTAGTATGACAAACCTCTCAATGTTCGTTGCATCCTCTGGGATCTCCTTTGGTCTATTTGTCAGCATTAGTAGTGCATTTGTCAGTTTCAGCAGTGACTTTCATGTTGACCATGCTGTCTTCTTTTCATGTCCAGGCATTAGAACATTGGAAACGCACATGACAGCTTTGGTCCGAGGCACGCAACTATTTGGTGGGCAGCCAGGTAGCTGAACACCTCCTTCCCATCAGTGAGGACAACTTTGTTGTCTTCCACACAGAACACCTGAAGGAGAACCTTGGATAGGAAACTGAATAGTTATGTCTTGTTCTGCCATGTTTCCTCGTTTGGTATGGCAGCCTTCCCAACCACACGTCTCCTTACACCCTTCCCATGCTTGGCTCTTGCTGTGCCTTTCAGGGAGTCATCCTTGTAAGTATCCCAAACGAGGTCTACACGTAACACACTGCACAGCTGAGAAGAGATGTATGGGATGGATACCTACTGGTTATATTCATCAATTGAATTGGCTCTTGCTGGCTTCATTATCTAAATGATGGCAGCTGCATCAAAAACTATACAGGTAGCATCAAGGACTTTAGTCTGAGCTGGAGACAAGTTATACAGGCACGTCAGAAGGTCACTATTGGTTCCAAGTCGTAATCTCCTCCATAGGAGTGTGCTGCTGGCCATACTTCCAGATTTCCATCTCTCGTTTGACAGCTAATTTGTGAGAGCAGTGCCACATAATTTTTCATTGATGTCAGCTGCTGCTGCTTCTCATTACTTGCCATTTTTGTCATTGACCCAACAAACTATTTCTACCGATTGAGGTAGATTGTGTATCGCCATAAACAATTCCTTTGTGAATGCTTGGAACTGTTGTTGGCTAATCTTTCCTGCCTTAAGTCTCCACTGCTGATAGATCCGCAATCTCTTTGTGTCATGGACAAGCCAGTCTTCACTCTCCTCTTCAAATGGGTTTCCCAGTTCTTCCATTATATTGACGAGTGAGCAGACATCTTTCCTAAATGCTTTCTGTACAATTGCTGGCTGAAGGAGGACCGCTGCAGGGATCCGCACATAGACCAGTAAACACAGCTCCAATGCCATGCCATGGAATTGAGGGCAGTTCTCTTCCCTCTGAGCACCATTCGTCAAGCCCCAAAGGCTCATCTTCTGTATCTGTGTCACGGTTATTGTAGGCCCGATACTGCAGGATGTATAAAGCAGCTGCTGTGACTTGGTGGGCACATCTAATGCAAGCAACATGTGACTCAAGACTCCAACTCAAATCCCTTTTGCCTCAGGAAACCTGGTTTTCCGTACCAGCTGCTCTACCACTTGAATTATAAGAGCCCTACGTCTGTCTTTCAGGCTTACTAGATTATGTCCGTTATTGCATGTGGCCACCAGGAGGTGATTTTGTGATGGCCAATATCCAGTTTTATATGTCTATCAATCAACACATCTGCCAAATTTGGTGCTTTCATCACAAAATGAACAATTGTCATGATATTTTGAGCTATGCCGCCCAACTAATAGTAGTTACTTATCTACTCTATGCTATTAGTCCTGTAAACCTTGCTAGTCAGATGGTTTTCTATTTGTGAATAAGTATGGAAATCGACTGCATTTTTGTAAAAAGCATTTACTGCTTGATGCATTGCTGAAGTCTTTTAAATAATTGACCTCTGTAGCTATCCTTTACCAAATTACTGAGCATGTGTGTACATTTTGTTGTTTTTATGAAATGATGTACAATTCTAGACGTAATAAACTTGAATTATATCTGTTCAAATGTTTAGCCTAGAAATGTTGCTCTTATACAAAACTACTTCTTCACTTCTCTTATTTTCTTTCTCCTAACCTTTTCATCTTTTACAAAAGCATCCATTTTATCCCTCTTGGTTGGTGCTGATTTAGTTTACATTTGCTTTCTTCTACTCAAGGAGCATAATGCTTTCCCAGATTTATAAATACAAATTAAGGTGTTTCTTTGTTATTTTTATCACTGCTTAATTATGTTATTGGAGAATTGTTTTTGATGTAACAGTACACACTTATCTTTGCCTCTGACAGTTTTTGTATGGAAAAGTATCTCCGTGTTTATTTATTCATCTCTAAGTAATTATTTCTCAGCCTGATAACCTTTTTTACACCCAAAACTCATTTAGTAACATGTGAAGGTTTTGTCCACCACTGCCTTCTGGTTGAGTCATAGTAGCTCAATTCGTAGAGCAGTCGGGCACATACCAAGCTTTCCGTGGGGAATGTGAGTTTGAATCTCACCTAAGACTTGTTCTTTATTTCCGATCAACGCTGTTTACTCACTGCCGAAGACTGACAGATGCTAAAATTACTGCTTCTTCTTAGTATTAGTAGAGTAAAACTACCTTTTAAGAAAGAGAGAGAGAACTGAAATTAAAGGTCTGCTGCTAGCACTAGTCTCAATTTAATGACTGTTCAATACAGAAATATTATAGAATTCCTATTTTGGTTTTAATAGCCTTACCAAAGCATTGCTTATATATTGCAATAGTGGATTATATTATGAATTATTTCTGAGATCTTTTCCTAACATCACTTAAAATGCTCTGAACATTTGCTTTTTTTTTTTTTTCTGAATAAAAGAACAATTATTTGGCATTATTCAGACTAATCTCATATTTTTAACACTTTTTGGCTGATATGTTCTGTCCCATTCCCCATGCTGTTAACCACTCTGCCACTCACACCTTAAGATTTGTGTCAGTTCTGGATTTTGACATCTGGTGGCTGACGACACAAATGTTAAGGATGTGCTAGTTGCTGGAGTGGTTAACAGCACAGAGAATGGGATTGGTGAGTAGAGTTCAAACTCAGGCTGAGGCGGAGACAATTTGCATTTACTTTGCACTAATACCCTTGTGGTGATAAGTGTGTTATCTATCTCTTCCTTCCTGCCAACACGTCATGGGCGTAAAACCCACCCTGTTTTACACTTGCTTAGGGAAAGCCAATGTCCAACAACAGACCTTAACACAAACTCTTTTTCAAAGTTTGAATAAATGCAGTGGAAACAAATAAAACTAGGAAAAGCAAAAAGCAACAAAATTGTTTTATAAATGTTTCATGCTGAGTTTGATTCTGAGAATGGAGTCTACTTACCAGACAACTAATAAAGTGTAAATTTTTTTTTTTTTTTTTTTTTTTTTTTTTTCTCCCTCTGTAGAACACTAAGAAGAGAAGAACAATTAACCTGTGCATTGCAGTGTTAATAAATACATTTGTGTTGAGAGCTTCATTGTTCTTCCAAGAAAGAAAAGGGCACTTTGTCATCTAAAACCTGGAGAAATTAGAAATAAGGATTGTTTCCTGCTATACATAGTGTAAGAAAGGTTATAGATCTCAAATTTTGAAAACTCTAAGAATTTGTCAATAACTTTTTTGAAGAGTCATTAAGATTTCAACTTGGTGGTTTGATTACGTCGATGTAGCTACCAAGGCTGAGGAATGGATTGTTCTGATTGGTTTATTAAGAACCACAATTTTCAACTCAGAAAAAAGGTTTGCCCATTTTCTTCACGTGGAGAAAAAAAAGGATTGCCTCTTTTCATGAATCATACTGGAAAATGATGAGGGCTGAAGAATGGATCAGCCGAAAATTGACATCAAAGATGGGGAGAAGAGATTCGATTGTTCGAACAAAAGTTGGAATTCGAAAAAATCGTATTTCCTTTTTGTAATCAAAAAACCTCCAAACAGAAATGAATATTCTTCATTCAGCTTTGGATTGTTAAAAAATAGATGACTTTATTACAGCGGTTACCAACCTGGGGTCTATGGACCGGGGGGGGTACCCAAAGGTATTACTCAGGGCCCTTGCTGTCTGTAGGAAAATTCATTTAAATAAAAGGGGTCCTTGATAATGGAAAGGTTGGGAACCACTGCTTTATTAGTATCAGATGTTCTTATTCTTGAATGGACACTCATTCCCTTTTTTTTCTCAGCCATAACATCATCATCAATCATGAGTTCCCTGCTGGATAAAGGCCTTTCTCAGCTCCTTCCATGTTGACTGTGACCATCTCATCCCTACCTCTTATGTCTGGTCTTCTCCTGCGTTTGCTATCCCTTGGGAACCAATCGGTTAACTGTTTGCTTTCTTTGTTTCTATCTCTTATTCCTAACCTTGCCTTTTTCATTACTCCTTGTGTAATCCTGAGTTTGTTTTCAATTGATTTTCTTACTTTCCATGTTTCACATTCGTATGTCATAGCTGTTATTATCAATAACATATTAGTCAGAATATCCTTAACTGTCAAAAAAACTAGCACTGGCATTGGTAAGAGATTTATATGAATAGTGGAATAAGGTTTGGAAAGTAAATCTGTGAACAATCATTAAGATTTATAAATCCATGCTCAGAAAGAGTATTGGGTAATTTTAAATTTCTGGCCTATTTTTAGGATGGACTATTTTCTGTAGATACTTGCAATTAAAGCACATTGTTTAACCAAGGTGTTTAAACTGGTTTGATAAACATCATGAAATAATTGTGGTATAATGTAGTATGCCAGTTGTACTTCTTCTTCACGCCGAGAGGGAAAGAGATGTTGAGAGAGAGAATGATGATGACTCTCGGTCCAGGTCTGACAGGAGCTGATCTTTCTGTGGAGGGAAATTAATTTCGGAGAAAGACTCTCCCACGTGGGTGGAGAGAAATGACGACAAAACTCATGGATCCTCAATGTGAAATCTGGGTTTTTATTTCCGTCCATAAGCGTCTCCACTGGGCCGGTTCACAGATTACATCGAAGTACGGAATTCTGTTGCATTTAGTTTTCTAAATGAGTTGGTCACTTTTCTGAGTTACTACTATGAAAATCAAGGGTTCCTCATCTTTCGACCTGTCGCTGCTGGATTCAAATCTCAAACTCTAACTGCTTCTAACCAGCTCCCTCCTTCCCTCACCCATGATGGGCAGGGACACCTCTTTGTGCGACCTGTTGCTAACCGCTTCAGATCTCAACTCCCTCTATTTTCAAATCTCAGCCCCTTTTAACGGCTACTGGTAATACAATCTCTGTCCAGTTTGTCATGTACGCAGTTTAACACAGCTCCACCCATTTTCATATCTGGACCCTTTTAACAGTTACCAGTAACACGATCTGGGTGTATTTTGTTACAGATGCATGTAATCGGATGTTGATATGTTTGAAAGAAAAACAGTGCAAACATGCCTTTGAGTCCTTCAAAAAGTGTTTATTGCCAGTTATGTTATATATTATATTATGTTATATTAGCTGTGTAGACGTTTCATTGAGATAAATCTTTTTCATGCTTCCAAATATGACACATTTTCCATTTCTCCTAGTTGAACTATCGGGTTGAATTGGAGATTGTCTGGTTATCCTTGTTAAACCAGTGGTTCCCACAGGGTGTGGCACACCACACTGGTGCGGCAAGAAAAAATGGAAAGTGTGGCAGGAAGATTCGAGGACAATCAAAGAAACATTTTAATATTCATTATCTATAGAAAGCTGAGTTTCCAGATTCCATGCCATCTTTCTTTGTGTTAAGTGCAGTGTAATGTATTATTATTGCATTCATTTGTAAGTATCACAAACCAGAAGAGAATGGCTTCTTTGTGTTGATGAGTTTGTTTGTCTCAAATAAGACCTAATATAAATGAGATTAACTGACAAAAACAAACTCACACATCTAATTGAGTTTGTATACTTAATGTTACATATGTAAGATGGATTGTCTATAAATATATTTGTGAATAATCATGTTGTTTTTTTTCTTTATGTAGCCGCATTGTTTTACACTTTCTGGATATCCCATAATCATATCATAAAGTAGTTCTTCTGTGTTAGGAATCAAATACTGCTAGGAGTTGTTTGTTTATTTTATTTTTATTCAATGTATTTCTTCTCAATAAAAAATTTGGTGTGGCCTGAGCAACTTTTTATTCTGAAAGTGTGTCCCAAAGAAGGAAAAAAGGTTTAGAAACCAGTGCTCTAAACACTGATACAGTATGCACAGCTGGGGGACAGAGATATTTCACCCATACCTTAATACACAATTTATTTCTTCTTGATGACCAATTAGTGTCAGTTCCATTTCCAATATCAGATATTAAGAAAAAAATGGAGATTCATGCAAAAATATCTCTTTCTATCTTGCAAGTTTTTTAAGGCTTTTGTTTGCAATAAAATGATCAATGTTTTGATATATGAACACTTATTTTTGTGCAGTTCTACTTTATGAAGATCATGTTTATCAAATATTGATTCAAACATTTCCATTCTTGACTTTTAAAATTTTCTGTTTTGGTCAAAAGCTAAAGTGAAAATGTTAGGTTTGAGATTTCTTCTAGATTGAGCTGGGTTTTTAAAAAAATTATTTATTGTAGCTGATTTTAATCTAACTTTAATAATATTTAAAATATGTAGGCTTGAAACTTTGTTTTCATTATATTTTTTAAATTTGACACATTTAAATATTCAAATAATTTTTTATTTGTTTTTGTTTGAAATTAGCTCTATTATTTGTTTATTAATAATAATGAAAACTACCTGAACCTGTGGAAATTCCATGGGTGTTAACAACTAAGATTATCCATTATCTCATGCCTCTGCTCTTCTCTCACCTTTTTCCTGTACTTCTCATTCTCTCCCTTACCCAATTTTTGTTGCCTGTCATCTAAATCGTATACAAACATGGATTAGTTTCATTTGCAAAAATCTTCCTACCACCACAGTAAAATACTTATCTTTCTCTTCATACCCTCTTATTAAACTAACAATCTGAAAGCGTAACATTTGAACACGGGAATAAGCAGAATATTATTATAGATCTCCAGAAAGAGGACAAACTCGGCTGCTTTTAAATGTATTGTCAAGGAATTAAAAACAAAAACAAAATCATGTCCGGTTTTAAATAAAGGTTTTCATTCTGAAAGTGAGTATTACTTTGGACATTCCAGATCTTTGGAAAGTCTGGAAAAGATTAGTCTGGTAATTTTATCTCAATTGGTATTTATAGAAAAACATTTGGATTTCTTTTAAACAAAGCACTTTTTGTCTCAAGGTAACAACTTCTACTAAATGAACTTCATTTTCCAAACATTGTGTGTCTCTGAATAAAGGTGAACTAGAAACTGAATCTGATTTGTTCAGCCTTGATGTTCACAAAAGATTCTTAGAATCAAATCATCTTAGATAAATTCCTAAGAAAATCTTATCGAGTGGCGTAGAGGTTAACGGCACAAACAATGGATTGGTGAGCCAAGTTCAAACTACGGTCACAGCTGTTTACATTCACTTTGCACTGATGCTTTTGGGAAAGGCATGAATCCATATCTAGGCCCATTCAAGTTCTGTAAAATTAAGAAAATTGCATGTATAATTTTTGCTTAATGTTTCATTTCCTGATATTTTATTTGATAGTTTGTTCATCTTGAAGAGAACATTGTCTTTTAATCCTCTTTAGTTAAACAAAGTCGAATGGATTAATTCTGCTTCTATTTTTTTAATATCATTATTCATAACAGAATATATTTCATGTTTTCTTTTTCATGGGGAATCTTATTGTTTGACAGACTTAATTCTTTTAAGGCCATAATGACCCAAATCATCTCTTCATATATATATATTACTACCAGGGATTCCCAGCGTTGTCCACAAATAGAATAACTTCTTGCACACACCCGCGTACAGTTCAGCATTATATTTCTTTTTCTGGGGCAACGTCGAGATTTCCTGCTAGTAAGTAATATTTTTAATAAAGTAAATGTTGACTATCTATAGAATGTAGATATTCCTACATGTTTTTTTACTCACTTTTCAGGTTCGCATCTAAAACTATCTTCCGATGCCCGGGTATCGGAATCTAGCATCTTCCAGTGCCCAGGCATCAGAATTTAGCCTCTTTCATTACCCAGGCGTTTAGAATTTAGAATATAGAATGTTTTAGGCCCTGGATAGTCACTATCCGGGGCCTAAAGGATGTTGCAGGCTTCTTAGATATTTCCATAACAATCTTTTTGTGCTTTCATTATGTTTTTTTTTTTTTTTTTTTTTTTTTTTTTTTTTTGTCGGTGGGTCTCATGCCTGGCCAAATGTGTTAAAACACATCCAGATAAAGCGTAAGAAGGTTGCTGCACAGTTGCCGCAGATACTGAAGGATGACTGGGTGTACACATACTTTGAAGAACCCTGGTTTATGCCCGTCGCAAAATCAGTCTGGATGATTGATGACGTATATCATGTATAGTACTAGCACCCTCATCTTCCATAAACGGAAGGCTACTGTTATGATTCAATAGTTTAATAAGATTATTTGATACATTTCAAATCTAAATTTTTTTTTTCATTATCACCAATATCTTTCTCACTTGCTCTTTATTTCTTGTGAGCCTGCCACCCAGTCAGTAGGACCTTGCTACCTAGTAATGGGTGGTACTTTGAAGAACCATGGTTTATGCCCGTCACAAAATCAGTCTGGACGATTGATGATTCTAAAAGGAAATGAGTGTGAACGTCGGATTTAAATGTTCCGTCAGACTTTGTGGCCAAACAGTTAAAAGAAAAATTACCAGAAAACTCTTATGCTTCAAATGGCTTGATACAGCATTTTCCTTTCATTTTTGAAAACTTTTCCACAATTTTACTAAAAAAAAGCTCATTTTGAACTTTTATTTTTCATTGCCTTCAAATATGTTTTTGTTTCATGTATTGTTAATGTCTGAAACTGTTTTTCAAAAATGATTAAAGCATATCGTCTCTCGACAGATGTTGTCTTTCACTCTAAGAAGTTGAGCAAACTGTTCACATGAAAGAATACAAAAACATGTCTGGTTAGTCACTCAATAGAGCCCTGTTGGGGATGACCAATTAAAAAAACTGAGAAAAAGGCGTGATCAATGAATAAGTTACTTCTCTTGCTTTTTGTTGGATCACAAAACAAGTGTGAATGAGGCTGGACAAAAACTAAGGGACCAATTTAGCATGGACTTACATTGCAAATTGAATCCCCTACTAAAAACCTAAGAAACATTTTTTCCTAGACATAATGAGGAGTAAATGTTGAAATCTTTAGCTCTCTAGCTCCATTGGTGCTGCCTGTACACTAGATAGGTTCCTTCAGTTTTCAGCTGGCTATGTTCATGTTGACAGTTTTGGTTAATGGTTTCTAGTTATTACCTGAATTCGGAAGAATCCAGTCTTATATACAATAAGCCAGTCTAAAAATGGTGCAAAAAATTGAAATCAAGATGGGTTCATAAATGACAAATATTGCTCATATATCAAACAAAAGTTCAAGTAGGGTTGAGTTAGATTATGTTGAACTGAGTTTATCTTGTACCTAATTACTTTGACCATTTGTTCTTGATTTATTACTACAGTAGGTCCCCCATTATTGTGCTGTTACAAGAGCTTACTGTAACACTTATTTTATTAACTTAAGGTGGATTAAGATTAGAATAGCTGATAGACTCCATATTTTCGATGTCATATTTTCAGAGTAGTTCAGAGTAGTGCTTTGTTGATGCAGTTCAGTGAAACTGACTATTATTGTTAAACTCCCGAACAAAGTCAGCATTGACTTTAATTTCCTATGTAACAAGAACAATCCTTACCAAAAATAGGGGAATAAACTATATAAAATCCCCATTCCCCTACTGTGATTTGAACTCCTGACCTAGTGATTGCTAACCTGGTGTGTTACCACCTGCGCTAAACTGACAAGTCTTACATATCTCTAAAATGTATAGTATAATTATGCAAGGACGTAGAAGTAGGGGCAGTGTTTGACCCTGGAGCAGCCAGGCTTGTTGTTGTTCTTCGTGTATACATAACTACATGGTTTCCATAAAAGAAAATGTATCTTATCAAATAACAAAGTTCTAAATGATTTGAGTGTCAAAGATTGAACTTTCATTCCTCAACAACAAATAGTTTTATTTATTTATAGTAGAAACTGTGGAAAAAAATACACTGTCAATCAAAAAAAAACAAACTGGATATTATTTTGTTCTATAATAAAAAATAAAGTAGGAGTGGTTGTTGATCAAATGTTAAGAAAATACTGTGTGACAAGCCTTTGAGGAATTCAATGAAAAGCCAAACATGTAGAAAATGCATGAAAGAAAAGAAGAATCATTAGAGCAATTTGTAAAGATTGTGTGTGAATGCGCATATGTGTGTGTGTGTGTACGCACATGCACCCACACTGTATATACTCATGCAATGTCGACTTTTTTGACATTTTGAAAAATTGGTCTAAAAAAGTCGATCCGTACACAAGTATATATGGAAATGCCAGAAAATTCTGTGGATAATTTCTGAGATGAGGAATTATCATTAATTTAACTCGGCCTACAAATTTGGAGGAGGTATATGTATTCAGTTGCTTCTTTCCGTCTGTCTGTCCAGGAGTTATCTCCTCTGTTGTAGTTATGTCCACACCACATAATATTACCAAAATGTTGTCTGTCAACATGACATCTCCAAAAGTTCTCCATGAATTTCAAAGAAATTTTGTAGAAGGGTGGATGATAAGCTACAGAAGAAGTGATTAAATTTTAGGGAGGGTCAATACACAATTACTCCCCCTAACAATGGCGTTGGCAGGTACGCACTCTCTGAGTGTTTTCTAGTGTTCTCATCTTAGTTGCTATAGTAACAATGTTTTGGCCATTGTATACTCCGACCTTCTTCAGATGTCTGTCATATTAGGTAACCTTCTATGAATTTCCAACCAAACCCTTTATTCAATCCACAAGGGTTGATCTCATTCATTGATCCATGATGGGGTAGATATCTGATGAATTCTTCCTTGTGATGCCATTTTTGCTATTCCCACTGATCCAGGCTATCTAACAAG
Source organism: Architeuthis dux (assembly GCA_006491835.1). Classification (NCBI taxonomy): domain Eukaryota; kingdom Metazoa; phylum Mollusca; class Cephalopoda; order Oegopsida; family Architeuthidae; genus Architeuthis; species Architeuthis dux. Next base: position 6,963,946 of record VCCN01003977.1, read on the forward strand.
ATGGATCCCCTAGGATGAACAGCACAATGACAATAATCTGCCCTCATGGATTGAATAAAGGGTTTGGCTTAAGATTCGAATAAGGGGATAATGCCGAAAAACCATATTAAAAATTGTTTTTCGGGAGAAATTTGTGGAAAGTGCCCAGTTTAGCATTATAGTTACATTGTAAACAGGGTATGGGGGGGGGGGCATTATCCCTTTATTCCAATCCTTCTAAAACTTAAATTTTCTTACAAAAGTAGTGATAGTCTTGTTGATGGAAAGCGACTAAAAATTTATTTCGAAAAGGATTTTTAATACAATTTTCGGCATTATCCCTTCCAATCTTAAGCAATGTTTGAATGTTACCTAATATGACAGACATCTGGAGAGTTAGAACTAAAAATAATAATCTAATTTGTTTATTTTTGTTAATGATAGTCAGTAACAACAATAAACAAATTAGATTATTATTTTATTCAGACTTCAATTTGTAAACTCAGATACTAGAAATCTAATTTCTAACTCTTAATAAGCACCTCTGTGTTAGTGAATCAGCAGTTCAAGTTTCAAGTTGGCAAAAGTCAGTATGTTGTATAGTGGGGTGAATATCCTGGACTTGGCGATAAAGGAAGGACTCAAAAGCTGGTTGTAAAAATATGACACATTTTTATTTCATAGAATACAGTTTTGTTGGCCGGAAAATGAAGAGTGGGAGAGAGATGATGGGTGCCGAGAGACCGTTCTCAACAGAGGAACCTGATCTCTGTGTTCCGGTCTGCTTTATAGGTTTCTTGAACGCCTACGTAGGTGTCATTTCCGCTTTCCACATCCTGTTTTTTTGGACACCCATGCATATACCTATTTCCTAAGGTGACCGGGTCACTTACATTTCCGCACAGGTGTTTGGAATAACCTTTTCGTGGCAGTATATGGCAGTATATCATAACGAGTATAGGCCAAGTTCTTTCGAAAGCAAACCACTTGCTCATATTCAAACCCGATATAGGTTCATTCTCAGTTATGGGAAACAATTCCTGGTGCTCCATGTTATCGCTGCCTCTTCTCTCCCAGAGTAAATTTAAAGTTCTTGTGAATATTTTGTCAAAGGCCTACTGTTGTGTTGCAAGATTGAAATTACAATGTATTTCCGAAGGTACTGTTATCGAACATGTAACACATCTTTTGTGGCTGCTATCTATGACTCTATAGTTCAAATGTATGATAACCCCACTAGTATATTTATGAGTGGTTTTAATCCATAAGTGGTGAATGTATACATTGACTGGGTGCAAATTATAATTTGTTATCTGGTCTAGAATACTTGAGTTACTGTCATGTAAACATATGGCATATCTCATTACCTCTAAGTGCACATATGCCTCCACAGTCTCAATTGATGCACTGCGTAAATATTGACTTCACAGGTACATTTCAAGATTGCAAATTGAAACCAGGAGCCTGAGTTGGGACCATAGTCGCAAGGTTGTAAAATTGTTGATACTTATGTTAACTGTATTTAATAAAAGTTGAGTTTATAAATGTGAGTCAGTAGCAAAACCCTGAGTAAGTCATAGAGTATAGTGCCTCGTTAACTACAAATGTTTGAGGTATTATCCCTCCATTTAGAGAAAGTAGCCTCGGGGTGCCTCATTGATACTTACGTTACGATACAGGTAACTGCGGACTGCTAGTCCTTCTGTATACGAAAATGATGCCTGACATGTACATATCAGCTGAATTTTGATCCAACTTCAACTTTACTGGGATACAAAATCTTGACATTGCATATAATATACCGATGGTGTCACTCTGGACGATACTTGTATATAATTCATTAAATGTATGCTTCAATATATAATTTAAAATTATTCATGCATGGGACAACTGTGGTGTGGGGGATGACGGAGCTCTGGGGGTGCAATATATCTAAGGAACCCTGAAAAATCTAAAAAATAATCTAAAAATATTGCAAGGGGGTGCAGTTGGACCTAGCGTTGCCACTGTATTAGCATTGTAATTTTTTGCATGGACAACTCATTATATACTGTCTTACACATGTACTAGTAATTCCATGATGCCAAATTTTCAGAAAACGTAAGAATGTAGTTTATCCATTTAAAGCAATATTTATGTTACATTGATATGTAATGATATATTTGTCAACTGAATTTCTGAGTGAACAAACTACCTAAGTTAGTTTTTTGTGATTCAGAATGAGATGTATTATTTTGAATTTAGCTGCATTGGGTCATCAGCAAAGGTAAATCATCAACATGGATGGTATTTAAGAACTTTGATTTTTTTTTTTTGTCTCTGGCTGTTTCCCCCATTTGTTTCCCAGAACTGAGAATGGACCTAATACTAAGTACTCCAATGAGTTTTTACAGGAGGATCTTATACATCTGGTGCCTAGTTCCCTTATAGGTCTTGTTATTCTGAACATTTTGATACCTCATTTGCCTCTCTACTCCTATTATTTTCACTAATTATGATTATTTATTTGTTTGCGGACTCTTGGCAAATTGAACACTTACATTTTTAACACCCGATAAAGCAGAAAAGTCATTTGCTGTAAAACTCCTTTTAAGTCAAACGATGACAAATAAGACACCAACAAATTCAGAATAGGACATTCTTTATTACGGCATGCATAACAGTTTTGTATTAGTCAACATTATGGAGAATGAACACTTGAGAAACACGGAAAAATTTGCATTACTGCAACATTTTCGCCCAAAGAACTGTTTGGACTACCTACTAATAAAGTATATCAGCCATGTACTTGGTATTCTGTATTGTTCATTCTCTGGTGTAGGCAGTGCAGAAACTTGAACTTTTGGGATGGAATTCATTAAAAAAATACATAAAAATAATACTTGCTGATACGCATTCAGATTTATATATAATTAGTTTTTATTGTCTATTTATTTTATATTTCGTTTACTGAAACATAATGATAATAATATAGTTAAATTTTAGTACATATGTTTTCATTTGGTTTATTTATAAAAGTAGTTTTGTTCGGGTTTCATTTTATTTATTTATTTTTTTTTCCATGATTTTATTTTTTATTATTAAAAAAAAAAACATGTCGGAAACTGCATGTCTATTTATTTATTTATTTAAACATGTCTGGCAGTCGATAAGGGATTAAGACGTCAATGGTCTAAAATGTTTGGGTACCCCTGGTCTAAAAGAATCATTGAAGACTACTAGTACTACTACTACTACTACTACTACTACTACTACTAGTCACTCAAATATTCTTTATTTACATTTTGAGAGTAATCAATAACTTCTAGGGAATAAGATATTTGGCTGAATTTTTTTGTGGATGTTCATTGCTTGATAAGCTTTGGTTTGTTTATAAGATTTTTTTTTTTTTTTTAAATGTAACAAAATGCCTTTTTTTACTGTTGAGTCCCTATTTGGTAGTATTGCACAATATGCAAATTGCAATTATCAATAAATAAATATGCATAAATGGAACCAAACGCAGTGCAGTTTAGCTTATTTATGAAGCTTTAAATTGTTATATTACATAATGGGTATACTTAAATCAATCCCAAGTTACATTTGTTTGAATAGGCAATGGTGAAAATAGGCGATTTTTGGGCAGTTACCAAACTGACAATAATTCGATGCTATTTTCTTTTTTTCTTTGGAAAATTGTCTATGATGTCACGAACAAAATTATGGATGAATCAAATTAAGTATTCTTCCTTCATGGGATTGTTTTTATTGTGATCTAATTTGTTTTGGCCAACATTTTATTCTTACCTGTGTTTATCACTATGGAACAATAGCCTAATGCAAAATGATTTTAACCAAAATATCATTTATTATTAAATTCAGTTCCTTATCAAGTAATTGGATTATATTTAACCAACCATGAAACCAGTATATGAAATTGAATTAATAGGTTAAAAAAAATGAAAGAACACTACTTGAGTGTATGTTGGTATGCCCACTTGTCAATTTAGTAGTGCATGTATTATTTGATATCACTCCCAACCCAAAAGACTAATAAGATTATTATATCTATAGTCAGAAAGTATAATCTTTCTGCACTTTCTCTTTATCTGTATAGTCCTTCAGTAACGGAATGGGACAATTGGGCACTGGCATTTTGGCACAGCTGTTTGGGCGCCAACTGATTTGGCACCAAACTTTTGGGTGCTAGGACAAAAATGTTGCTGGATTCATCATCATTGAAAGGTGAAACTTTGAAAGCTTTAAAACTGTAATGTATCTTTTATTGAAAAATAAAAACATTAAACTGGGGGAGAGGAGGAGAGCTAATTTTCCTCTTTCCAAATAGGTGTATATCATCACTCTAGCTGACAAACGGAATAGCTCAATTTATAACAGATATATTATAATTTTGTTCCATTAAAACTGTCTATACACTGCAGACATATTTACAAATAAAAAAAAATGTTCTTAGCAGCAAAATGTCAGTCGCCAAATGGGTTGGTGCCAAAATGTAACAAATCCCTTCAGTAACATGGTTATTACTCAGAAACCTCTCTAAATAACAAATGTTTTTTTTTTTTCATTTCATAAATTACCATTGGGTTGAGAGGAAATGTTGTAGGCCTTGTCAGGTTCTTGGAGTTTGGATGTAAAACCAAAATTCATTTTAGTCTTTAACCTCATTGATAAATGATGAGATTATTACATTGATGATTTGTAATTACAAAGCACTTGAAAATGAACCATTGCACAACTTCACTAACAGGGTGGATTTCCAAACAAGGATATTTAGATAAGGGTACACTGTCCCCCATCCCCACCTATGTCTGTAACTTTGGAATTATAAATTTTCTGGGGGTTTATTTCATGCAAGTAAATGCCCATTGCTTTGCTAATAGTATACCTAAAGCTGTGTTCTGTGTCAGTATGTTTAGACAGTAATTTGAAAGGTTAACACAAGGTATTGTTAACCAAATGCTTGCATACATTTTGGTTAAAAAAAAAAAATTGCACATCAGCAACAGTAGCAGCAGTTGTTATATTATCAGCAACACACGTACACAGCAGAACAGCCAAATTTGTGTTTGTGTGTTCACTTTACACCCTTCCTCTCTTTCTGTTTGTTGTCACTGACAACTAGCAAATTACATTAAGGATTGGCTTCAATATAGTCTCAAAATCAGATGGTGAGTTTAGAATGTCTGCCAAATTGTAAAAATTCCTAATAGCGGGTAGGGACTTCATTAGAATCGAGCATTTGGTGCTAAGTTTTTGCAATTCGGCATCATGTTAGATATGACCATGACATTTACAAAATCACCACAAACAAGTTGGATCTGTGGTGGCCTGTGTGTGCAACCACGGCTCTGCATCTCTGTGTCTCCGCCTCCCTCCATGGGCCCACTACTGCATACCCTCCTCCAGCAACCTCCCCCTCCTCTCTGTATGTGTCTACCGTTGCAACTCTATGGGAGTTGCACATACAACTTCTCTCTGTTTCTCTTTCCCCCTCCTGACACTCCACCCCACCTCTGCATGTGTTTCCCGTTGATTCTCTCTCTCTCCTCACCCTATCTTTCCACAACCGAGCCCTACTTTTAACTACCAGTTTATCAGGGTATATGTTTGTACAGAGATTAAATAGAATTCAACTAACTATTGTGATTTTAATAAAAAGACATTAAAAACTGATTTATGAACTTGAAAAGCAAAAATAATGCTGGAAATCGATTTCTCAAAACGAGATACATATAATTAGTGGTATTACACAGTAATCTGGGGCTACCAGCAGTGGAGACATAAGATTGACGCTTTTCAATGGTGGCCATATTAGATTGTGCTTTACAGGCCACCACAGATTGACCCCAGCTTGTTTGCAGTGATTTTTGAAAATGATTTTGTCATATCTAACATCATGCCAAATATGATAGATTCCCACACAGCTATAACGGTTTTGTTATGACATGTTTAAGTACCAATGAGGATGTTGGCAGAAATACATTCTGGCCTTGTCTATAACTTTGGTTAAAGACAGTCTTGTTTGTCATATATTCTGTTTGTTTTCCTAACGTATTGTCAACACAAATATAATATTTTCTATAGTTTTGAGAAGGGTCATTAATATTCAAATGGCTCTTCGGATGAGTGAACTCCTTCTTGTTATTTGTTTTGTAAACACAACGTTTCGGCCGATCCATTCTTCGGCCTTCTTCAGGTGTAAAATTCGAAGGGCTACTCCCCTTTAAACATAATTTCTGTTTAACCCATCACACAACTTTTACAACACAAATAACAAGGCGTTCAATCGTCCGAAGGACCCTTCGAATACAAATATAATAGTTCTGCATGACCCACATGGAATTTCATTAACCAAAACTCATAAATATTTGAAAATATTTGTATCTCTTTAATTTCTTCTCTCTGCCCATTTGCCAATTTCTAACTAAAACAAATCTTGAATGCAGTATTCTTCTTATGCATAATTAATCTAGAAATCTGTTCCGCTCTCTTCCAACTAGGAAAGGTCGCCTGCCTTGAAAAACAGTTGATATAAAGCTCATTCTGAAATTTACTCTTATCAATAAAACAGCAGTTAAAAAAAAAAGTATCTCTTTTGTGAAATTCTTGTGTATTGATCATTGCATATTGATCATTGCGTATTGATCATTGCATATTGATCATTGCATGTGTAGTATAAAGCTGGTTGAACTTCTTCACGCCGGGAGAGAAAGAGATGATGATGACAACGACGACTCTCTGTTCAGGTCTGTGGACGGGAGCTAATCTTTCTGTGGAGGGAAATTCATTTCGGAGAAAAGGCTCTCCCAATTGGAAATCTGGGGTTTTATTTCCATCGATACAATTTCCTTTCTGGGCGGTTCGCAGACTACATCGAGGTACAAAATTCTGTTCCATTTAGTTTTCTAAATGAGTTGGTCGTTTTCTGAGTTACTACTAAGAAGATCAAGGGTTCCTCCTTCTTCCACCCGGACGGGTGGAAGAAGCCAACTTCGTTTCTGACCTGTCGCTCTGGATTTAAATCTCCAACTGCTCTACTGCTGCTAACCGGCGCTCCCTTGACCCCGATGGGGAGCGGGCCTCGTTGTCGACCTGTTGCTAACCGCTTCAGATCTCTGTCCAGTTTGTCATGTACGCAGTTTAACACAGCTCCCTCCTATTTTCAAATCTAGCCCCTTTTAACAGCTACCGGTAACACAATCTGGGTGTATTTCGTTACACATGCAAGCAAATTTCTCCTAACATTGGACTGCCTATAATATGGTCTATGTGGTTCAATGCTTGGTGCTGGTTAGAGATTTAGATCTTGCAAGACCACCTTTTAGAAGAGTTTTGATTCAGTTGATAAGACAGTTTTTACCCTCAATTTTTTTACTCAACAGCAGCACTGGTTCTTAAACTTTATTGTATGATGGCACACTAAAAAATATATTTAACTTGCGGCACACTAACCTTTGAAGTTGATGTACTGTAATAATGAAATTTAGACAAAAACATTTCAGTAGTCAATGAAGAAAACTTTTATATTGGCATACTAATATACGTACTCATCACCCTTTTTTCCTTTCATCTGTCCCTAAAAAAAGTTGATATCTCTCAAAAACTAGTGATAAAACCACTGGATTAGCAACTTTGTTGGTAAAGCGGGACAGACATAATACCAGTGCTGGACACATTCAAGGCTTGAACACTTGTGAGATAGTTGCAGCCCACTATTTTAGAACTACTGCACACGTATTACATTATAAACTACATTAAAAAATTTAAAAAATAAAAAAGTACCGGACATTAAAAATCTTAGATTTAAAGAAATATTTTTTTCCTTTTCAAAGCTGTAATACTCCTGTTAAAAAAGTGGGTTTTGTATCAACAACACTTAGATTTTCTTTCTTTTATTTTTTTTATGTATTTATTTTTTTTTTTTTAAAGTATCTTCAAAGACTTGTGTATATTTATGGGACCAAAACCTGGGAGCTTGCCCAACCGGTTTTGCCTTGGGAGAGAGCAAAAGGAAAAGTTGCTCTGCAACCATTGACGCCATTGATTGAAGTTTCTATTTGGAGGCTTCCATTTTTCTTGCCACTAAATTAAAATAGCAGAATTTAGAAAAATTTATTTCATAAAATAACCTTTTTTTTTAAAAAAAAAAGTGTTTTCACAGTATTAGTAGTGAAGGGAAGGTATAGAACTATTACTTGACCTTTGACCTGTGTTGACAGGTAAACAGACAACCCCTGTAAATAAATGTATTTTTCACTATATTTTAAGTAGACAGCAATATTTTTCCAAAATCCAGTCAATTATTAAATTGACTAATTTTTTTTAATCGAATTTATATAAGGCCTATTCTATTTTTCGAAGATTTTAAAAAACAGTATAATTTTTCTGATGACACTCATCAATCATGGTGGATTCAAAGTAATTTGTTGACAACAGAAATGTAAACAAGATTAAAAATAGACTAAAAACTGCTTTCAGTACATAACAAAACTCTTTTTTTTCTTTTTTATGCCTAACCTTTTGCTATTTTCTTGCAATTAAAACTTCAAAGAAGATATCAATTATTACAATATGTTTTAAATAGATCTTTGAAAAGTGTGTGGAGGTAGCTATTGTTTTATATTTATTGAATACTGTTTATATATGCTACAAATTTATAGATAACGAAAGAACTGGCCAGAATAAATGAAAGACTTAATTTAGGAAGAAAGTATAAAACTTACTGTGTAAAAATTTGATTGTACATTGAATATTTTTATATACACGAAAAAAATATGAGTCTTTTTGTTTACTGAGGTACAATAAATAAAGTATTTAAAGATATGAAAATCTTCTATTAATTTATTTAATTTGCTTGGGTATTTTGATATTCTTGTAACTCTCTTTTTTTAGTTAGTCGTTATGTTTAAATTTTAACTTTCACAGTTACAGAAATATTTTTTGGTCTTATACACTGGCAATATAAAAAATGATAAACCAAAACCAAAAAGGATCTACTGTACAGACAGTGTGATCCCCCACCTCTGTTTCTCTGTCCATAACAATGGACTCTTCCACTTGAAGGTACCTAACCATTTTGCTGATAAAAATAAATCCTATCCACCACTTGAAACAATGGACTCTTCTACTGAAATGATTTCAGTAGTTTCTTTTCTTTAAAAAAAAATTCATCTCATAGATATTCAAACATATCTGAATTTTTTCACAGGGATTAATGAGTAAGTTAATAAACTAAGGCTTTCTGAATAAAAATTTAAGTAAAAAAAAAAGTAAAACTATGGTTATATTATGTTAATGTTGATTTACTTATAAATTTCTGACTTTGATTGTTTTCTATTATAATTCATTTATTTTTGACTTTTTTTTTTTAACTAAAAAACATTTTTTTTTTTCTTCTCTTCTCTTCTCTGTCTCTGTCTCTGTCTCTGTCTCTGTCTCTGTCTCTGTCTCTGATTTGAACTAAATGATTGACTGGTACACGTAGATGCACTGTGAGAAATTATATAGTCGGGTCTCTCCTACGTACAGACACACACATGCATGCAAGCATACACATAGGGTTGCTCAGTGTCAGCAATGTTATTGACAAATACACTTAAGGAAAAAATGTGTTCCTAACCTTGACCAGTACGAATACTATATAGGGTTATATTGACATGTTGTCTTTGTCCTTGCTGCAGCATATTTGTGACACTACCAGTGTGTGTAGGGGCTGAACTCATCCTCTTCCTCCTCCTGCTGCTGTCGACTTGCAATGTTGGCACAGAGTGGCTACCTTGCAAATATTTTCTATTGAACCAGTGTTAATAGAGAAGCTACTTTCTTAAGAAGTGTCTATTGATGTAGGAATGTTGAAGGACACACAGCTCCTGTTGTACCTTCATTCTTTGGGCATCACCTTTCTTGTAGGTAGTCCAGACAGTCAGTTTTTTGGGTGAAAAATGTAACGCTAATTTTTCCCTGTTTCTCAAGTGTTCATTCTCC
>VCCN01003977.1:6980383-6994081 GCA_006491835.1 Architeuthis dux
AAAAAAAAAAAAAAATCATCTAATAAAATTCAAATAAGGTAGTCCATGCTTTTTATGCTACTTTTTTGCAAAAAGACAAAAGTGTTCAGCTTTTGTTTTGCAGCGAGTCATTATAGAGGCAGTGCATACGCTCTTCCTCTCTCTTTTACACCGCAGTCTCCTGTACCTCCTACCACTACAACCTCTGATAACTCAAATATTTTTGGTCGGTGAACGCTCAAAAATCTTTCTCATATAAATTAATGGTAATTGCTTCTTCGAAAGGCTTTTATTGGAACGCTCTACTTTCAGATAGTGGGGAAACCTGTATATCCATGGATTTTTGGGGTGGGGAGTAACTAGTTGTTAATGTTGTATATTTGTCCTTTTGATTTGACATGATGCACTCTTCAACAACATTTTCCTTATCTAACTCAAATTAACAATGCTGTTGTCTTTGTATTTTCAAATGTTTCCCTATGATGAAATATTGTGCATTTTCAAGGATTTCCCTCTGATGAAATATTGTACAATTTCAAGGATTTCCCCATGATGAAATATTGTACAATTTCAAGGGTTTCCCTATGATGAAATATTGTGCATTTTAATTATTTATATTTCCTCTCCTCTGTTTCATCCTTTTATTTGTTTATTTTTTTTGTTTATTTCTCCTAATTTACCTGACTAACATCATTCTCTCTTTTTTCTTTCTCTTTTTAGGTAAGTTTCAAAAAGAATCGTAATGGTCAGGTAATTCTTTTCTCTTGTCTCTGAATTTGTAGATTAAAGTGAAAGATATCTGTATATGCTATGTATGGAGTACCTGATACTGTGGAGCAGACACATAAATGGTAACAACACTTAAAAAAACAAAAACATATGGAATCATTTACCTCTGTCAACAAAGTTGAAAAGTGGTATGTTTTTGTTCGTATCTGTTTGTTGGTGGGTTTGCATTCTTTTTTAAGCGAATTTAATATATTTAGAACATTCTTTTTTAATATTGGGGGAATTGTGGACTTTATGGTACAAGCATGGTAACTGTGAAATGTTTTTATGTAATAACGATATTTTCCAAACTTGGTAATATATGATTTAATAAAAATTGAAAACCTGCTGTATTTTTGTTTATTAATTATTCTAATGCCCAAAAGCAACAGACATTTGGCCACATTACACCCTTTCCGCGCTAATAGATATGCAATACCACTCCCAAATTGTATCCTCTTCAGAGGGTCAGGGAGGGGAACAGTGTTGCCAAGTAAAATAGTAAATAAGACTTTGAAACATCAGGGCTAGGTTGTAATTTATGAAGATTTGTTTTTCTTTTTTTAGACAAAAATCTGGTGTTTTTCCTTTGTAGCAAGAAGAAAAAAACATCTTCAGAACATTTAAAAATTTGAAATAAGCTAAATAAATCATTAGTATTGGTAAGCAAATGTTATATACGATGTATCACCAAACTGAAAAATGTTGGGATATACTGATGCGTGACTCGTTGCGCCTCTACACAGCCTCACCAAGCTTTATGTTTAGTGCAGTGGTGGTTCATTTCACCTGCCCCACAATCTCTTACATACCACATTAAGTATTTGGCAGTGCTGGTGGCCAAGTGGTTAGCAGCACGGAAAATGGAATTGCCAAGCAGATTTCATGGAAAAGGCATGAATCCATTTCTTCTCTGACCAGCTATGGGTAAAGTAGCAGAGCCGTGAAACATGTTCCCAAAAGGTACGGTTAACGGGACTCTGGTGAATCTAGCAAACCAGAAGTAGATTGTAATAAATGCTCCTGTCAAAATACCCCCATTTGACAGCCTCGATGGTACAACAAATGGACAGATGACTGTAAAGTATTCCATTTTTATGTCCTGTCACAATTTGTTGTTTAACTCTTTTAGGAATTCACACATCAAAGCCGAACCGAAACTGGTGCAAATGATTTCCAAGACTTTGGATTTGGATATTTTGAATCTGTTATCGGCTGCTATTTGCCATGTTATATAACCTTGATTCTTCTCAAGTAATGCCTTTATTTGATTGGCTATCAACTCAACTGGTCTACCCAACTGTGGAGCCGTATTCAGTGAGAAATCTTAAATTGAATTCTTTTTTGTATTACTGTATGTTATTTGAGTTATTTGAGTCATTTGGGATTTCTAAACAGTTAACATTTCCCTCGAAATGTAACAAATAGAAGAACTGATTGTATTATTTTTAAAGGAATAGTTGCAATTGTTTAGGGTTGTTTTCTGCAAGTTGTTCAACACTAGATTAGATTGACATAAGAAAATGTTTTTTCTACCCTTGTCTCTTGAAGAACTCGTCAAAAATCACTCCAGCAAGTAACACTAGAGCCTGCATTTCCTGGATGAATAGCAAGCATGATTGCACCACAGCATAGCTCTCTCTGTCTCTGTCTCTGTCTCTGTGTTTTACTGTCCATTTGATAACTCTCAGCTTTTTTTTGTATTCTTCTAGTTTATAAGATGTTATTTCAAATTGATTTGTGTAAATTTCTGCAGCTTTGACTTTTTGGTAAAGTTTTCTTCCTCCTCCTCTTCTGAAAGTAATCTTGATTGGTTCATTAGTTGAAGTAATTTAATGGGAATCTACAATGTGTAAGGTTCAGGATTCAATTTGATGAATAAAGAAAATGATTTTAAAAAAACTATTTGCCTTAGAAGAGAGCCTTCTTCTGTCTCTATAGACAATGGAATGACACCGAAGTAACCTCTTCAGGGCACCAGTCAACAAAATCCCCCTCTCCTCAGCCTCACTGAAGTAGTCCAAAAGAAAGTGGAGAGTGATATGTTTGTCATCAGCTGGGCTTCACTCGCTGGTTTGGAATCTGAGTTGTCCTTCTCCTAGACTGGTTGCCTTCCCAAGGCTAGAGAGCCCAGTCTGGCCTGCTATTTTTATACATAGCTGATCCATAAGGGAAGGTATCTGTTTTTTAATAACATGTTGAAAACTAAGTGCAAAATTAAAACTTTATACAAAATTTATATATATCACAGAAAATAAAGACTCACTATTTAATAGATTCAAAATTTCTAATTTTGAATAAATAAGAAATTGTTGAAGTAATGCACTCATTTTTTATATGAGAAAAAACAAAAAATATTTAGAAAATTTCACAAGTTCATAATTAGACAATGTAGAATGTAAAAAATGTCAGAAAAATGCAATAAATTATAAAGATAGTAATAAGTTATTTACAAATACGGCATCTCATAGTATAAACTAACATTTTACCTTTAAAATAATATTTTTTTATTCACAAGGGAATTGTGATAAAGTTCTATATTGCTATTTGTTTGTGTATAGGCTAATCCGGCCCTGTGAATATCGTAGCAATTAACAGCGTGGACAATTGAATCGGCTAACCAAGTTCAAACTCCAGTCAAGGCTGTTCACTTCGCACTAATGCCCTTGGGAAAGACATGAAACCATCTCTTTCTTCCCCCATTTTCTAAAATGAGGATACCACTTTCAACAGTTAAACAAGCAAGTTATCTTTCTTCAACAATATGTGATGAACTTATTGAACAAATGTGAGAAGGCTTCTTGTCTGCCATATGCAAAGAAATGAATTCTACTTTACTATTGTTTGATTCAACACTTGATGTCAGCCACATAGATCAGTTGACTTTCATTGTATATGTCAATAAAAGCAGATATCCTGTTGAGAGGTTTTTGAAATTTCTTCCCATTCTTGGTCATGCAGTCTTCGGCAAGATGTATTCAAAACTCCATTAGGAGCTTACATTCCCATGTGCAGCACATTCTTTAAATCTAGATGGTGTTGCAAGTGTCAACTGCTGCCTGAATGCTTGCAATTTCTTTGGTCTGGTGCAGGAATATATGCTTAGTCAGCTGGATCAACAAAGCCCTGGAATTCACTAACACAGGGATTGGCATTTAAGGAAAATGGTGGAATTCTGACCCTAAATAAAAACACTATCATCTATACGTTGGCATTGTCATTTTCAATCCGTGAAAGCATTGCACACCAAATACTCCAACACATACGCAAAGTTGAATGTAAATGGCAGACAATGAAGATGAAAAAGAAGATGGTCGATATTCTGGCAGAGAAAATGTGCCTTCTTGAAAATGCATTTATGTGTGTTTTTTGGAACAAAATCCTACAGTGGTTTCAGAAAATGGGTTCTCTTCTCCAAAGTACAACCATCAGCATTGCTGTATCATTGTTTTCATCAAAGTTTTGTTGCTTCATGATGAATTTGAATTGGAGAATGAAGCAAAGAAGCACATGGAAGATGTTCAACAAGAATATGAATGAAAAAATACAAATTGCTGATCTTCAAGGTGCACAACAATTCTGCATACAGTTTTTTGTCATCATTGACAAATTACTATCAAGTTTAACTCGCTTATCACCAAATCTCTCCTGATTTTGTATTCCTGAAGTCTTTAAAGGAAAATGATACTTTGCAGCTGAAAGTTGATGTGTCTAACTTGCTGACAAAATACGTCAATCACTTGGAGCCAGACTATGAGGATGAGTTAGTAAATTTCAGAATTTTTGACCCATTTAAAGTTGGATTGTGATCCTCAGGTCCTGTTGAAATACTTGAGAAATAATCCAGTTGGCAAGTCGACATTTGCAAATGTTTCAACTGCTTTGCGACTATTCTTTACATAGGGAATTTAAATGATTAATTGGCAATCAGTAAAGTATTTTTTACTATGCTTATGTTTCAATATAAACTTACCGTTTAGATCTCTTATAATTTTAATATTGTGGGTACAAAAATTATGGTTGGCATGAGGCCGGCCCATTGTGGTCTTAATCTGGGCATGTGTATTTGCATTAATATTATTCATTATACTTTTTAAATTTCTAAGTTTCCAATGTCAAATTCCAAATGTACTGATATTAACCATTTATGTAAAACCATCTGGAGTAATGCATCCATTGATGTATATGTATGAATCGTTTTTATGTGATTATCCATAAAATCGATTTCTTCTGGCAAATATTTCCATAAAATCACAAATTCTCATGAATTAACATTAATTTTATTTTTGCTGATTTATCAAAAACAACCAAGTGGTCGTTTGATAGTCTCAGTAAATAATCTGCAGAGGTTTAAACGACTTATTTTTATAAAGAAATCTGGCATTGGTCCATGAAGATAATCAACAGTTATCTCATTTAAGGTTTAATGTGAGAGAACATCAAACACTAAGTATTTGATGACGTGGTCTATTTGGTAAAAGAAGTTGTCCGAATGCTATGAGCACAAGTAGTTATGTAACTACCTCCCCACAAGGGCAGAATGTGAGACCAGGTCGGTTTTAATGTGGGTGTCCACACGTGTATGTGCGGGCAGCAGATACTTACACTACCTGTTGTACCCATGCAGTCACCCATCTTAGTACTGACATAGTCAAATATATTTCTTAGTCTGCCATCATACAATAAAGTTTGAGAATGACTGTTGGATCATTCTTTTTTTTTTTTTTTTATGTCCTAAAATATGTGCTACTGCATAGTTATTGAAAAGTTTCTCATGTTAGATCACTCTGCTGATATGGTATCAGCCATTGATTAGATAGGTATTATCAAATGATATCAGTCAGCTTCTGTATTACTGCTTGAATTGGATACTTCTCTCTTCTAAGTGGAATGGAGTGAACATTACAAACTCTCAGCTTGTTTGTATTTTGGGACAGACTGATTGATGAGGATTTTGAAATTAATTGCTCTAATCAAATTCAACTGTTTAAATATATCAAAGTGTCTGTTCAACAAATAGTTGTAGTATTGAGTTTGTTTTCTATTGTATACTAGCTGAAAACCCAACCGGGGTGGGGGGGGGGGACATGACCTACTTTTGACTGACTATGGTTACAGGTTGTCAGCTGCATAGATTTTGGATCCCCAAAAATTGAAAAAATCTATTAAAATTAATTTTTAAAAAAATTTGACCAAGAAATGTAAATTTATGCCAAATTGTGTCTGACAGTGTTCACACTTTTCTTTTGAAAATTTAGACTTTTTTTTAGTGATCATCACCCAGCAAAAGGCAAGAGAAGTAACTTATTCATTGATCACCCCAACACAGCATGCTGCCAAAGACATTGGTCACATGATAATTTATATTGAGTGACTAAGCAAACCTTTGTGATATTTTCCCTACACACTATCAGGTTAGAAGTAAAACTCTGAGTATTGAACTCTTAATCACAATATTTATTTTTGCACATTAACATCTGTAGAAATGGGTCCACTCACCTTGATGATGTTACCTGTTATCACTATTGATTATGATGAAAAGACTGTTGCATTTTAATTAGTTGTTTTGATGAGAGATCTATTTACAATTTATCTGCCTATCTATGTATGCATCAGGGCTAGCCTTAGTAGCTGCAGTGCCTAATTGGAAACATTTTTGTGGTCCCAGGTTCACAGCCAAGGTCGGTAGAATCTTAAGAGATATTAATAAAGTTTATCATGAATTGATAAGAAAAATTCTACTACTGTTTTTCAAGAGGGAAAATCTTGCTTGTTTTTTTTTATTCATCTTTGTTTTTTTATTACGTCTGCAATTTTGAACAGTTTGTCAGCCAATAAGAAATTTTGATAAGTTTTAGTCATTTTATTGATTTTTCATTTGTTTTTTCCCCTCGGAAACTTCAATCAGTAGCCGTACACTCATGGACTTTTGAGAAAAAAGCAACATATGTTGATAAAAATACCCAAAACTACTAACCTGTCAATTTTATTGTAATAATCTTTGTGTTATTAATAAGAAAGATTATAGAAATTTTCATCTAAAAATTATTTGGTAAACAATATAAACTGTGATAATTGTGTTTGAAAACTTATGTTTACACTTAAAAAAGAAAAACCCTGTATAAACGTGATTGTTTGCATTTTTTTAGAAAGATTTAGCCTTTGTTTTTTAAGAAAAGATGTATTTTATATTGAAAGCATAGAAAAAATATTAGAAATGGGGAACAGTTAATAATAAAAATAATCTTTTTCTTTTCATCACTTTGCTACTCTATTGACTCTATTGGCTTAAAGCTGGACCTGCACATTCAGACTAATGTACATAATATCACTGTATTCTTTTTTTATTTTTGTTGTTCGTAAAAGCAAACTTTGTTTAGTGCTCAGTGTCTTTTGATGTTATAGTCTCATGAACCTCTCCTTGTTTCAAGGCTGACCTATTTTACCCCATCCTCTGGTACACCCACTTTACAATGTAAAGCCTCTATACAAACATAACAAGACTCCAGTTATAACTGGGTGGTCTCCTCAGACACAGTGAGGAGCAGGAGGAGAGGATGTTATTTTCAAGAGATAAGCATAAGCAAATACTATAATGAATTAAAATTAAGAATGAGAAGCACCATCTAAGAAACTACAAAGTTGATAGGATTTCCACACTTGGTGCAGAAACAGAGCCAGTAAGCGATCTAAACTTACTATGATGAACTAAATTGCCAATATTTCCTTACATTTTCCTTCTCCTTTTCTTTATACATTTGGAAGAATTGAGACAATCCCTGACTACTTTTAGGTGCTAACAAGAAGAGAAAGATCAAGTGATATGATCACATAATACCATCAGCTGGCTTTGCTAAAACCACTTTGTTAAGAAGATAAGACAAACCTAGAAAAGAAGTGGAAGGATTTAAAAAAATATCTACTATAATAATAATAATATGTGCTGTGTATTTTTGTTTAGTTTTTGACGGTAACACGCCGAAGGAAAGGAAGATATGGTATATCAGTATGCTAATATAAAGGTTTCGTTCATTGACTACTGAAATGTTTTTGTCTAACTAATTTCATTTTCACTGTTGGTATAGTAAGGACTTAAAAGACCAATTTTCTGTAATGTTTTTATGGCAAGGGTACACTAGTAAATAAATAAACCTTTCACAAAGAGCAATAAAGAATAAACATGTTTGGTGGAAAGTTTTCAAGACCTCAGTGAAGCAGAAACAGCCTATTAAGAGACTCGTGTTTATTAACCATATGGTACAAAGTGTTCATTTTTATTCCAAGGAATAAATTTGTATTCAATGTGAAAAAATTGATTTATACTTTGTACTAGTCAAGTAGCCTTTTAAAATCTGAAGTAGACGATTACTATAAATATCTATTTTCTGTTTGCACCAAAACACCAAGAGCAATAAACTCTGTCTTGGTCATCATCATCAATTACACCAGACATAAACAGCAGTCAAATAAAAAGGGTGAATCAAAGGATTTTCTTGTGAGATATTTCTCAAGACAGGATAACTAACTGGCAAAGAAATTACTCTAGTATTCTTGGCATTCATGTATTTTTTATGCATTCTTGCAATTGATGTATTCAACAACACTAAGAGAGGAGGAAAAGTGGTGGTCACAGCAAACAAAAACAGATATGAGATTTGTTTGGCACATTTTGATATATTTTCTGCAATTTGTAATACAGTAGTTCCCCATTATTATTACGACACTCAAATTTTCGGATTTTTATACAAATGAGAAACCAAAAAGTACAGACAAAAATGATTTTTTCACAGCCTACTGTCTCATATACAGGCTACAGGTCTGCAAATAAAATGAATGAATCTAGTCTTGAGAGAATATAAAAACAAACCATTAGAATGCACGTGTGTCATTAAATAGTGATGTTACTAGATTGAGAGTTTACTGTATCTAATATCTTGTAAATTGCACTTTGTTCACTTATTGGTTTGATTTTAAAAAGAATGAATTGATAGAAATACTAAATGCAAGAAATATTGGGAAGAGTTTGTTTTAATATGCATTTATGTATTCAGATCCCACTGTTAAGCTGGTTGATGTGATTAAGTTGGTTTCATTCTGTCTCTCACGTCTTGAAAATGATCCCAGCAATTTTGTTTTACTTCTGCCTATGGAGTTGGAAGAGGTATATGTATTCACTTGTGTCTGTCTGGCTGTCCACACAATATCTCCAGAAGTTCTCAATGAATTTCAATGAAACTGCGGTAGGGTAGGCATTGGCCTATGAAAGAAGTGATTATATTTTGGTGCAGATCCATGAATTTATACAGTTACCTCCCCTGCATTGTAGCTATATGTCTGCATAGTATCTCCAAAAGTTCTAAATAATTTCCAATGGCATTTTATTGAATGGTAGGCCATGAGCTAAGGGATAATTTATTAAATTTGGGGGCGGATCCGGGAATATATTACAGTTACTTCCCCTGCATTGTGACTATTTGTGAACTGATTTTCATTCAATTTTTAGTGACAATGGTGTTGGCGGAGTTTTAAGGCAACTACTCCCATCAGTTTTATTTAAGGCTTCAGATTTGATTCAGAATTTACGCAGCTGATTTCAATAAGGGTCTCCAAAATATATCCCCCTTTTTCCTAATCGAATATTTCAAATGGTGCATCACATGTTTTGTTAATCATTGTTTTGAAACATTTCTTTTCGTAGCACTGAAAGTGTTAAAAGTAAATTCAGCTACTATTGGTATCTAATTCATATTTCTATTGATTTATTAGGTTTGTTTGAATGAGGTTAAGTGTTTTTATTATCCTCTATATTTTCTGGATTATTGCCATAATATTATTTAAATCCGTGTTTTGGTCTCACTAAATTCGTTGGCCCCCCCTCCTCCTCCTCAACTGTTGCAGATGATCTTTAGAAGTTGCTTTGGACTTGCTCATTTTCTTCCTCCTCCTCCCCCTCTTCATCTACTAGATTCAAAAGACTTTTCACATATTATACCCGTACTATTTACATGAGAACAAGATTGGGAGAGCATAAGTGTCTACTTTTATTAAATTTATTGCCTTCTAACTTGTCTCATCTTTTACTTCTTTTTTTTTTTTTTTTTTTTTTTTTTTTTTTTTTGTTAAGACTTTCCAATGTTAGGTAGTGTAATCTTTCCATTTTACTATGAGATATTTTTGGTTCAGTGTATATCACTCGGATAAAGCTTTTTTACACTGAAATTCTTCTTTCCAATTCTTCAGATTCATTAAAAAAGAACTTTCTGTTGATCTTTTGTAGGGTTTAGATTGCAAATTATAACTTTTAGTCTAAACTGGAATAGTTGTAAAAATAAATGTATTGACTGTCTCCAAAAAGCATATTAATTTTATAGTGTTTTTGAGACAATTCCAAACTGATGTTTTTGCATGGGGATTCCGTTTTTTCATTTCATGATCTAGCAGTGTGCATGAAATGCATTTAATGGCACAGTTTTGGACAATAGACAGATTTTTACTTTTGGTCAATCAAGAAATGAAAATTAGAACCAAGTTAACCGTTTGATTGGGATATTATACTTTGGCTATTTTAATGAATACCAAAATCTTTTATGATGATTTGAATATTACTGACTTTATTTTTCACTGATTTATTCAGGCCTGTGTCCTAATCTTGCTTGTTATTGCCATGTTTTGGCTGCTGTACCCTGCAGCCTTCTTCTTAACAACAAAGTCCGAATAAATCAATGAATAATAATAATAATTCCAGAATGAAATTATCAAACCGGTACGGACCTGACATGATACGATAATGGAGACGATTGGAAAAAAAACTACCAGAAACTAGCACAGATGTTGAACTGTGAAGAGGGTTGGAGGGTACAGCTGCTGTAATGTTGTGGCAATAACAATAAAGATGAGGACACCAGTGCAAATAAATCTGAATAATAATTCCTCATCTCAGAAATTTAGAATAAAATTTCTTTGTGGCTTTTTTTTTTTTTTATCTGATTATGCTTTCCATGAAATTTTGAATAGAATATGCATTTCTGAATTGGTGCACTGTTTGCAGTTGTTTGGCACACTCCCCTTTTCTTTTCTTCCTGTTGCGGAAATAGCTTGTATTTAAATAGCATGTTTATTTGATTATGGATTCACAAATGGAATAATCCAGCAGTTAATAGCAATGAATATTGGATTTCACCTCCAGCTCAATGTTAAAAGTTTTCAAAAAATTCATGAATATTTAATTAGTTTCTTCAGTCTTTAAAAATAGGCCAGTAATGGGGGGAAAAGAAGTTTCTATTTAAAAAGAAATAATTTCTGTATTATTTCCATTGCCAACTACAAAGCATTACATTTTTTTCTATAATAAAGCCAGTGTATTACATTAATTTTATTCTCAGAGTATTTATTAAGTAGTTTGATGAGTAGAATATTGCAGAATGTGATTGTTACATTTGTATGAAATGACATAAGAATTAGTTCATGTTTGTATATGAATGATGTTATTTCTATGTATAACAATAACAGGCGCCAATATAATAAAAAAATTCTAATTATAAGGCGTCTGTATACATGAAGTTGTAATGTTTGTATGTATGTATGTACCCTTATAACTCGAGAACTATGCATCCTAGACAAAAAATAAAACTATAAACGAATTCATGCATGTTTCCATCTATCTACAGCACACATTTTTAGGTTACATCTGAAAACTATCCAGCTGGAGGCTTTTGGCCAGCAGTCAGTCAAAAGTAGGTCATGCGTTTGTTCCCAAGGTTGGGGAAGTGGCCATGTACAAATAGTATCCAGCCAAGCGCTGTCTACCCCACCCACAGGAACTATCTGGAAAACTCCCGATTTAGGGCTAGAAAAAATATCAAAAGTTTATATTTAATTTATTCTTTGACATAGGTTCCATCATTATCAATAACCTTCTTCCAATGATTCACAAGCCTCATATTACCATTTTTGTAAAAGTCTTTTGGTTTGGAGGCAAAGAATGTAGAGAGGGTAGTTTCCACCTCTTCTTTTTTTTTTTTTTTTTTTTTTTTTTTTTTTTTTTTTAAGAACTAGTCCAACAAGATGGTTCTGTAAACCCCAGAATAGGTGTCGATCGAATGGAACAAGATCTGGAGAGTATGGAATTTTTTTCGCAGACGAGGTCTTCAATCTTTTAAGAGGTGATTTTTGCTGTATGGGGCCATGTGTAGTATAATGGCGATCTGTATTTTTTCTGGTCGCCGTGAGAGAAAGAGAGAGAGGATGATGATGATGATGGCTCTCGGTCCAGGTCTGTTGATGGGAGCTGAACTTTCTGTGGAGGGAAATTAATTTCGGAGAAAGACTCTCCCACATGGGTGGAGAGAAATTACGACAAAATTCAAGGATCTTCAATTGGAAATCTGGGGTTTATTTCCGTCAATACAGATTCTTTTTCTGGGCCGGTTCATGGGTAGCTTCGAGATACAGAATTCTGTTGCATTTAGTTTTCTAAATGAGTTGGTCACCTTCCTGAGTTACTACTACTGCTGGATTCAAATCTCAAACTGGTAACTGCTTCTAACCGGCTCTCACCTCCCTCACCCCTGATAGGGAGCAGGCCCCTTTGTCGACCTGTTGCTAACTGCTTCAGATCTCAACTCCTCTATTTTCAAATTTGGGCCCCTACTGGTAATACAAACTCTCTTTTTGCCACGTACACACAGACACAGACACAGAGTGCATTCCGTTACACAAACTGAACCTCTTTTCCTTTAACGTAATGTTTATATGTTCTAACTGTTGACTATAGATGTGTCTGCTGTAATCGTGACATTGACTGTAGCAATTCAAAGTGGATCTCACCAACATAATCCCAACAAACACAAACCAAATATAAGTATTTATATTCTTGTAAAATATCTACTTTTCCTCACCAGCTACTAATCTTACCCAAAATGGCGAAATGCGTTCATAAGAGTACAGAGAAATGCAGATTTCCACTCTTGCTTTACCGACAGAAAGTTATCATAAGTTATGTTTGTCTACTCAGACATGAATGAATATTAATTTGTTCAAAATATATATTTATATATATAATTTTATAAATGTCTCTTAATGCTTCTATGATGAAAATATTTCAGTTTTCTAAGAAATTAATGACTTTTCCTAAAAGTAGTTTCCACATCAGTAATGAAAAAATTAATATTCATTCATGTCTGACTACACAAACATAATTTATAACTTTCTGCGGATTTGAATTTCTTGAACAAATTTTTTATCTTGATGTTCCTGTGATATTTGCAACATAAACATACACTAAAAAAGATTGTATAAAGAAATATATTACGTAATTAAACTTATCGGTTGACAAAAACATACATATGCACATTCTGGAAAATAAGTTATTAAGAGTACGGTATCATTTTTTAGATTATAAGCTCTAGCGTTCAGTTGAAAATACTGAGTAAGTTAAGATTAGCTACTAATTCCCCCCCACCACCCTCAACATCTAAGAGTCAAGAGTCAAATGTCAATGTTACTAGATCTCATTATAAGCATTTTGATATTCATTAAACTTAAAATGCTTGCTTTTGTATTTTATCTTTGTAGTCCGCATAAAACAAAATGGCTGCCAGTACACACCAAAAAAATACAACAGGATTTCCTCAGCTTTTCAACAGTGTATCATGTCAAATTTTATCTGTTGGTCTTAAAAAATTACAGCCAAGACATGAAGTTATTCAGTATTTTATGAGAAAATTTCAAGTACATAGTTCACATTTTGGGCTGTAACTTTTTAGGCCCAACCGATACAAAAGGATGAACTACACAGTTGGAAAGCTGAGGAAATTCTCTTTCTCACAATACATATATGTATATACCTCCACAATCCATAGACTTTGGACTGTAACTTGATGTTTTCTCGTAAAATGCTGAATACCTAGCTTCTCGTTTTCAGCTGTAACTTTTCATCCCCAACATATACAA
>VCCN01003977.1:7030462-7043476 GCA_006491835.1 Architeuthis dux
TTGTTACCTCACTTTGGTATTTTTACTACATCATAAAAAGTCAGTTTACTTACCAGTAACAAACTTTTACCAAACATTTTTGGTATGCTTTTGAATATTTACTATACAAGTGGGCGGTGGAAAAATTTTCCATGTGAAAGTGGACGATGACGCAAAAAAGGTTAGGAACCCCTGCTTTACAGCATCGAGCAAATATCACTAATCGGAAATAAAGAATAAACTCCTGCTGAGATTCAACGGACAGACTGAGTTGTGATAAAGACAACTACAAAATCAAGATGGAGATAAATGATAGTCTAAAATGATAAAAATAAATAATAAAATAATTGCTTTTTGTTTTCTCAAATGTACATGATTGATTATTTTTCTTTTTTCAGTATCTGTTGTTCTTTAGGTGGTAATATTTATCAAGTGATAATATTTGGTCCTATTGGCTTCAAAGAAGTTCTTCCTGTAAAACCTTTGGAATTACAATTGCTACTTTTCTGTTTTGGCAGACTCTCTCCCAATGAATTTCTGTTTTTACATGTAATTTTCTCTCTAAGAAGATGATTTTGCTTTTTCTTATTTCTATGCTTTCTGCCCTTGTTAGCAATTTGAGGAAGTGACTACATTTATTTGTCAGCTTTTTCTTATTTATAATTCTCCTCATTAATCCCCATGAAAAAATTCACGTCTATATTTAAATTTCAATGAGATGGAGTTTTTAGAAAAGAAATTAATGAAATTGTTTCTGTTGAAGAGTCCATTGTTTCAAATGGTGGGTAGGAAATATTTTTATCCCCCAAATTGTTACCTTTAAGAGGAAAGGTCCATTGATATGGACATTGAAACAAAAAAATCACACTGTTCATTATATAAGTAGATAGTAATGCTGTATACATGAAAGGGATGCTGATTGACTGTTCAAAGCCTGTAACTTTTGGATATTGGCAGCCATCTTGAAAATTACGCCTTTTCAATGGTCAGACTGTAGTAGACTTTTAGTATGTTATTGAGCACAACTGATATCACAAGAAAATGTTGAGAAACCTTTTGTAGCAATTGTTTTGGGGGTAAGGTGGGTTTTTTTTTTCATAAATATGCTTGACTATATAGAAACTGTTTCTACAGAATCTTTGAAATAAATAAAAAGCACAAATCCATTTCTCTCTCGATAACTTGACTCAAATTCACCAAAGTAAATCTGGTAATTCTACTTAAGGCTATTAATGGATTCCTATTCGTACTTTGGCAATTTTGACAATTTACATAATTTACTGCAATTTGTTTTTATTCTCTTTATTATTCAGTCGCGTTTTGAATTTCATTCTTTTTTTGAACAGCAATGCTGTCGAGTCTGAATTTCACTTGAGTACAATTTTCTCAACAGCAGAAATAACAGCATTATCATTTTCATACTTTCCTATTTTTATCTTACCTGTTTATTTTAGTTTTTCCACTGCATAATTAGGAAACAAAAAATGTTTCATATTCAACCTGTACTTTTATAAGCACTTGAAACTTCTGTTGGTTATTTAATTTTTTTAGAATGATAATAATGTAGCACTTTGGGATGACACATACTTAATATTTAAACCCATTTCTGTCAACAAATCTGTTCTTAGATATTTTCTATAGTTTTGAGAAGGGTCATTAATATTGAAATGGTTCTTCGGACGATTGAACTCCTTGTTATTTGTGTTGTAAACACAATGCGCTATAAGGGCTACCCCCCTCCCCTTTGAACATAATTTCTGCTTAACCCATCACACTCGGATTTTACACCTGAAGAAGGACGAAGAATGGATCAGCTGAAATGTCGTGTTTACAACACAAATAACAAGGAGTTCAATCGTCTGAAGAACCATTTCAAAATCTGTTCTCATTTGGACACCGGCATGACACTTGGCTCTTTATAATTCCTTTTTAGCTTTTCTCTTGTTTCCTTGAAACAATTTTTGGATTATTCATGTGGTTGTTTCTAATTTGTTAAAAAGTTCTTTATTCTATAATTCAGTGACCACAAATCAAATCTATTGGCTAAAACATTTGTGGAGATTCAACTAAATAAGTAAATTTATTATTGTGCAATTAATGTATTAGAAAAAGTAGGATGAACCATGTAATCCCGATAGAGATTAGAGAATAACAATTTAAACCATTCAACAATTAATCTGGGATCTTATTGTATATCTTGGGGATAGAGAGATGGCGAGAGAGAGGTAGCCTTTAAGCCTGACATGTAACCCAATTACAGTCTGGTTAGGATTTGTAAAGTTGTTGTCAGTCGTGATCAACTTATTAAAGTTTTCCCCCAGTGAAATTGATCAGACGGGATAGACCAAGGAATACACTTGATTGACTGAAGACTTTCCCACAAGCCAACATTCCTAAAAAAATGGCCACCTTCTTTTCTATCCCTTAACTGATGTTCAGTGACTCTTCCCTTAAATCTATATTCCCAGCCTACTTGTTAACTAAAGCATGACTTACTACCCACACCTTTTTGTAAATCTGGCAGTAGACAAAGACTGGCCTCAGGCTTGGCCATGCAGGAATGCCATGTTAAAAGAGCGACTGTGATTTTTATCCTTCTCATATTTACTGAGCTTAGTTCAACACAAGGGGGGGGGGGGGTTAGAGAAATTGTGTTTTGTCAACCTTTTGAGTTGGGAGGTTAGAGGCATAGCTAAAGATTTAGGGGCCTGGGAGGCTTGTCTCCTCCTTGAGAGGCCCCTCCAACATTTTGTGAGAAATGCAGTAGGTGAACTATTATTTATAAAGCCTCCATTAGGGCCCAGGGGAGCATTTTCAAATAGCCTCTTCATTGCCTCTGAGCGAGAGCCTGCTTTCTTGGGAAACCAGTGTTGGAACACTGGCCACTAGTGGGAGACATGCAACTAACCCCCAAACAGGCTTAGAGGTACCATCTGTATCACAATGATTAAAAAGCTTATTTTGCAGAACAATTTGCTAGTATAGTGAGTTTGATCCTCACTGGATGCTCCACTATTCTGCTCTAAGCTTTATATAATACAATTGCTTACCTACAGGTGTTTTTAATCACTCAAAGATGACCTACCACACAAAATGCTATCATTGACACCTTATTCAAGATAAAGTTGAATATATAATAACTAGTTTGCATTTTCCTCTGAATATGTTTGTATGCTGCAGCCATTTGAAATTAACTTTTAACCCATTAAATGTGGCTGGAGCAGCTCGGTTGCTGTGACTTTGATTATAGAGGGTGGCACAAAATGAGCTGAACTGTTGGTTTTCTCTGTAAACAATGGACCTCTCTACTCAAAGTTACAGACAGAAAAACATAGAAACAAGCAGAAAAAGTTGCCTGTAACCTTTAAGTGGAGGGGTCCATTGTCTCACTGATGGAAATTTCCGTCATTCGCAGTTGAGCCATAGGACTGCAATTTTGAAAAAAAATTATTGCCAGCTATATTTTTTTTACTTGTAGACAAAGATTATTAGAATAGTATCAACAGTAGTAAACAAAACAAACTTGACTAGCAAGTTACCTATAGAAATAAGAATAATTCTCTTTAACTAGAATAAAAGTATGACAGAAACCTATCTAACTGACCCATATTCTTGGCAATTTGAAAGTAATTGTAGATGATTATTTTTTTTATAAAGCTAGAAATCTTTACACTTGGTAAAGATGGTGGATTCTGTAATAGTACAATCTTAGGCTGCTTTAATCTATCGATTGATTGTTTGTTTTGTTTAACGGCACATCAACCCTTGGTGGGTCATTTAGTGCCGGATTCAGTAGGGGGGATTCCCATGTCCCCATGACTTGAGGGATAATCCACGAGGACTGGGATAAAGGAGGTGGAGATCCCAAAAGCTTCTCAGGACGAATCCGGAGCATGCTAATGGTGATCGCCTCACGACCAGCTGGCCAAGATATCCCGTGCAACTTCTCCCAGGACGATACCCGAGCATGCCACAAGGACCTGTGGTTCTCTGAACTTCAAGGCCATGGCAGTTTCAAAGAACAATTACTACACTTTGATCTTAGCCAAAAGGCTGCGAAGCGATCTTATCTATTGATAGTAGAAAACTTCTCCACTTATTAGTATAACATTGTTATTACATGGGAATTTACTTATTCCTCTCTAATCAATGAGGTTTAGCAATAAGTTTATTTATTAGATGAGTGGCTGGAGCAGCTCAGTGAAGACTTGGGATTTAACAAAAATCAATACTTTAGAAATTAGTTATAGCTGATGCTTAGTGTCATGCTGACTTCTGATTCCCTCTCTTGAAAAAACATTTAAAATCTGTTGGCCATAAAGCTCTGCTTATTTAAATAAGATTTTTGAAATCTGTATATATGTAAAGGCATCAATAGACTAGATCATTGCTTCTTAAATTAGTGAATGATTAATCCAAGGGTAAATGAAGTTATGAAACTACACAGTTGAATGAAACATAGAGGGTGAATGACTTAATTTACTCAGATATTTATAGTTTTTCTATTCTTGAAAAAAGTAATTTTTGTGGTAAACTGTGTTAATTTTGTTTGTCACTCCTAGTTTTCTTGGCCCTGTCGGCTGGGGCTTAGAATATGCCAACTGCATCCCCTGCAGAGGGGTAAGGCCCCGCTAAATAAGCGCCATCAAAGTCGCAAGACTCTATTGTATAAAAAAATAACCGTTCACCAAAGTCGCAAGACTCTAATTAAAAAAAACATAACCATTTACCAAACTCGCAAGACACTATTTTTTTGATTTTAAACTGATTTCGGCATTAATTGACCAATCAAGGGTTGATGTGCTGCTAAACAAATCAAACAGTCAATCAATCCAGTTTTCTCTGCATATTTTTAGGATGTTCAAGAAATGAGTTAATGTATGCTTTTTGCTTGTGATACAAAATGAATTATGTATAAAAGTATAGACTCAAGAGAGAATAAGATTAAAATAAATTAAAAACAAGAAAATTTAGCCATGGGTGAATGAAATTTTATTATAAAGACTCTATGGTGAATGACATTGAAATCGTTTGAGAAGCACTGGTTTAAATGCTTGAACCAATTTGTTGATCTCTAGTGCCTTTACATTGTGTTAAACTTGATAACAAATCTCAATTAACTTTGTACTTTGTTCATTTTAGACTATTTAAAATTTAATATGCATGTAATTTTAAGTAAGGTTATGAGGTGCACTAAAATTTCAGCTTACCCTGTGGTTTTAGTCAGTCAGCACATAAATATCTGTTAATACTTCCTCTCTTTTGCTTGAAGGAGGATGTACTTGTTTTAAATCTTGACTCCTAAAATTCTGACCTTCCTTCTTTCAGATTGCTTAGCTGTTTATTTTTTACTTTCATCTGAATGCACATTTCTTCTGCATTCAATTCAATTTCCCAAAGTACAAAATGTAAATTTTTATTATCAATTTATTTATTTTCTTTCTCCTAATCTCTCTCTCCCTTTCAATAATCTAGGTTTTAATCATCAGTTCTCCTTTGAAAATAACATCTCAGACTAGGAACTTTAAATATGGTTTAGGTTGTGTATAAATGAATAATGTTGTGTAATATGCTACAAGCTTTGTATCTATATTAAGTGTTGTCTTAAGAGTGGACCACTAGGAAGAATTCCTCAATTATCTGTCGAATGAATGAACTGAATAGAATTTTTTGATTTAGGTGTTGACCCAGTGCTTTTAAACAGCTGAATCATTCACCCTTAGGTGAATGAAACTATTTTGTGGGTCAATGAAAGATGAATGACCTAATTCCTATACTAAAAAGACATTGATTCCAAAATGGTTTATAACCTCTTATTGCTATTGTATGGCAAAGGAGCTGAAATATTGAATAACTTGACCAATATCTTTTGTTTCTTTTTGCAATTATTTTTGTTTTAAGCAAATAATAGGCCATGCCCAATGTTAATTATACTTAATAAAGGTTATATAGACCATGCCTAGTGTTAATTATACTTAATGAAGGTTATTTCAAATTATATCCATATTTCTTAATGCTTTATATTCATGTCACGTCACGTTGGCTAATCTAGGGACCATCCTCAGCAGCACATGATGTTTTAAACTCACTAGCATTAAAAATAGACATTCTAATTTCTCATTAGCTTCAAGAATGTCCCAGAACCAATCTAATAAACAATGTTAACCCTCATCTTGCCATTTGTTACACAGAATTGCATTTTCATCCATTTCATAAGTTGATTTTCCCCTTAATTGAAATAATTGTTTAAATTTTTATGAATGTAATATTTTTCTTTTTTCTTTATTTTGTAAGATACTAGCTGAAATCAGGCAGTTTTCAGCTAGTTCATGTGGAAAAAATCTATTAAAACGTTTTTTTTAGGAATTGGACCTAAACATATATGTTGAAGATAGATTGAGATGTGCTGAATTTGATTATAGTTATTTTTTGTCTATGAAGCATCGTTCTCAAGTTATAAGAGTATAAACAAACATTACTACTTATGTTATGTAGAAAGAGGCTGTGATGTTTCCTCAACAAGAAGCACAGGTTGTTCTGATATAAAATGGTCTTTTAAATCTTTACTCTTTTCATGAAAATCAAACTGAAAGATTTTCCATAACCTGTTAACTGCAGATGACTGCAATTTCAGTCATTGCAGTTTCATGGCTCAACTGCGAATGACAGAAATATCAATAAGTGGCACAATGGATCCTACCACTTAAAATTATGGACAACTTTTTCTGCTTGTTTCTCTGTCTGTAACTTCAAGTGGAAAGATCCATTGTTTACAGAGAAAACAGACAGTTCAGCTTATTTTGTGCTACCCTGTATAATCAAAGTTACCGTCGCATTTAGAACACAGCAACTTAGCTGCTCTGTGCAGAGGTAATGGGTTAAAATGAAGTTTAGCAGACTAATGAAAGCGTATTTGAGACATTTAAAAAAAAATCTGTCCTGTGATATTTTTATCTCCTGTTCGACTTTTTGAAGCAATGCAAGCAAATAATTCGATATCACCTGCTGTTTGATGTTGTGATTCTGCTTTTGTGTTGCCCTGCACATCAAGACACTCCTTGCATTTCAGTGTTCAAAAAAAACCCAGAAAAGTATTGCATTGATATACAACTTTCCTTTTCACAAAATCCAAATATCCTATGTGTGAACGGACATTTATTATAGATTTTTTTTTAATATTTAACCAAGCTTGATTTTTGTTTTTCCCCCCTCTCAAAATACATCACTCAATCTACTTGACTTCTGTCATATTGGGATTGGCAGTTCAGGAGAGCGTGTTATACCAGTGCTTCTTTACACTCAACAACAGTTTTAATCACTTTTCTCTCTTATTCTCCCTTGTGTATCATTTCATACAGGATTCATTTTGTATCATGAGCAAAATAAACAGGAATTAACACTTACGTGTTTATTTTATTCAAGTTTTTGAACATCCAAAAAATATGTAAGGAAAACTAGGAGTAACAAAAAGGAAAATTACTAGAATTTTTCTAGTTTACATAAAGTTAGTAAACAACAGTCTTTGAACTCAGAATTAGATTCTTAGAAACAATGTTTTCTTATTGTGTATATTTACTACAAAAAATACCTATTTGAGTATAGAAAAAACCATTCATTCACTAGTTTAAGAAGCACTGGTGTATAAACTGAATCCTCCTTTGTTTGTTAATAAGGACTTAATAATCAAATTCAGAAGCCACATTTGACTCAGTAATAATCAGTAAATGAATAAATTAAAGATTTCCAACTGTTATGGGACAGACTTGAAATCTTCCAAGAAAAAAACTCTTCAAAAGAGCTATGGTTTAATTAACATCTCTAATAAAATTCCTTAGTCTCCTGCTCCATCATGACCTCAACATCTATTAATATATTTTCTATAGTTTTGAGAAGGGTCATTAATATTGAAATGGTTCTTCGGACAATTGAACACAACAAAAAGAAAAAGAAAAAAGGGAGACTACACTATAATTAGCATTTAATAGTTATCACCTATGACAAATGCTACAGACAAAATATATAGATAATCAAACGGCGTATCATAAGTAGATATTTTCTATAGTTTTGAGAAGGGTCATTAATATTCAAATGGTTCTTCAGACGATTGAATTCATTGTTATTTGTGTTGTAAACACAACGTTTCGGCCGATCCGTTCTTCGGCCTTTTTCAGGTGTAAAATCTGAGTGTGATGGGTTAAACAGAAATTAAATGACATTGCGAGGGTCATTCTACTGTGTGGTTTTTCCTTATGGTAACTGAAGCTGATGTTTTAATACAGTGTTGGTTATTCATGAACCAATATAAACCATTAATTGTTGGAAGCAGAGAAAAATCAAAGAGGCAGCTCACATCAAAATGTCGAATAAATGCATTAGCCAGACAAGTGCAGATTTCAACCCGATGTGGCTTCCACTTCTCAACAAATCTAAACCCGACAGGACAAAGACACAGAAACACCCTGGCCATGCACTATAAGAGCTACCCGCCTTTAAACATAATTTCTGTTTAACCCATCACACTCGGATTTTACACCTGAAGAAGGCCGAATAATGGATCAACCGAAACGTGGTGTTTACAACACAAATAACAAGGAGGAGTTCAATCGTCCGAAGAACCATTTCAATATCTATTAATATATTCTTGTAAAGAAATTTGTTGCCTACACACTTTTATTGGTTGATTTTCTCAATTCTTTTAAACTCCACATTTTAGCCCTAAGTATCCATCAGTGTATATTTCCTTTGGTCTGCCTTTCTGTTAGTGTTAGATATGTGTTTTAGGCAATGAGCGATTTGGTTTTAGTGCTTGATAAACAAGCTGTCCGTAAGCGGCAGATGGCTCAAGTGTTGGTCTGCTTGAACAGATACAGAATTGTTGTCACAGATCCTACACTTGATTCTTAACCATTATCATTTTCTCTTTTAAGGTTAAAATTGTCAAAACCAGAATTATTAAAGAATATTGTATTTAGGAGTATCTCTTAAGAGATAGAAAAAGATCAGCATGGATACAAGAGCAGGCCAAAGTATTATTAGAAGATATCATAGAAGTAATTAAGAGACAAATGGAGATGGACGGGACATGTAGCAAGAAGGAAGGATAAAAGATGATGCCAAAGATTAGTCGATTGGAGCTCAGTGGGTAGCAAACACAGTAGGAGAAAACTGGACGATGGAGAGATAGAACGGTTTGCTGGTAAGATATGGCAAAGGTTAGCACAATACTGGGAAAGGCCTTCATCCAGCAGTGTACTTATGATGGCTGCTGATTGTATTTGTAAATGACAGCCATTCTCTTGACCATGGATCAAAAACTTCACTTATAAATCTTGAAGACCTCAAATAGAAACTTTATGCAGTTTTGATCAAAATTGACAAAAATCTGATCTTTTAGCCAGAAGTAGTGCAACTGAGACCAGAATATTTGTTTGCTTAATTTTCCGATCTATTGTCAGCATTCACAGAAATGTGAAGATGAGTTCTCTTTGATATACAAAGTTATGCTCATAATGTTTTCTCTTTTATTTTAATGTTACAAATATTAGGACTTTACTTCTGGAAACAAATAGAATTCTGTCTTGTACATGAGATAACTCTATTGGATGAGTCTGACAATAATTTGATAATATCCAAGGCGTAGTTTTTTTTTTTTTTAATGGTCAATTTATTTCCAATTATGGAACCATCAGAGATAGAATTGACATCAAGCTATAAAACTGTTTTATAATATTGGGTTTCTTGGAGTAGCATCTCTAGTTCAATTGTTGGTGCTGGGTGAGTGAGGCTTCTTAATAAAAAATTTAAAAAATCTTTAAATAAAAAAAATGTTTAAGATAATGTTCAATTATTTTTATTTCTAACTTTATAGATATTTTGTTTTAATGTTAACACCAGCAACTTATTTGTATATTAAACAAATCTGTAAGTAGAACGGGAGTGTCCACTAAAGCATTTGAGTAATAGCTTGAAGTTTCATACATTAGCAGAATGTATGAATAAAGGATTTGTGCACAGCTTTTTTTTTTTTAGTGATGTTATTGATTATTTAGATGTATCCTGAGTATTCCTAAGTTCCTAGGTTTTCTGCCATTGTAATTGCTGGAAATAGTTTAGATCAGGGTATTCTCAACTTTTTCTTCCAGCGCACCCGCTCGTCCTGGCCAGCAGTGTTGGCCTATCCCCTGTTAATAGTATAGTGTAAAATGTGTGGATACCGTAGAATAGACATTTAGTATTTGTTATTAATTTCATTTAATTTAATCTTGCATTTGTATTGAGATGGATGAACTAGCCTCTTTCCAACAAGTAACTCAATTCTAGGCAGTTTCTGAGAGACACCCGCATATCATTCTCAATTGATAGTTTTGCACAAATTTGTTTCATACTCAAAAATAAAAGCAAAGAAGGAAGTCGAATGAGCACGGATATACATGCAAGCCAGATATACGTTTGATTGTTTTGATCTACGCTTGTGTTACCAGCTGTATGTCAGGTTCAGAAGACACACGAGTTGGATGTGATTACTTGTATCCTCATAATTTCCCTGCGTAACCCAGTTTGTGAACCCCTAGTTTAGATCAGAAGACTTTTAATAGTGAAATAAACCCCTTTGATTTGATTTATAGATTTTGTTTTGTAGTTTAAGTTTAAGTTAGTTTAAGTAATTAAATAATACATAATATATTTTTATTTGGCTAAAATATTATTTTTTCCTTTTTGGCCTTTCTATTATATCAGTGGGATCTATTGTTGCGATTTAAAAAAATTTCTCTCTATCTATCTATCTATCTATTTATTTATTTATTTATTTACTGTCAATTGTCAAAATTATTGGATCAAATCTAGAATCCGGACCCCAAAATTGATTCCAGTCAAAAGCAGAAATTTTCAGATTACACTGTAATCAAAATTTAATTTAATTAATAAGTTTTTCAAATTTTGTGATACTATTTCATCACAATATTCTTTTATGCAGTTAAAGAGGCCTGAATTCTACATTAAATTAAATTAAATTTTGATTATGGTCTAATTTGAAAATCTGTACTTTTGACTTGAATAAAATTTGGGGTCCAGATGAAAATTTTGATCTAAATTATTTAAAGTATAAAATCGGACATTTTTTCCTCCTAAGCAGACAACTCACAATTGTATCCTACAGCATTTTGTTGCATTTCTTCTTAACCTTATTCACATATTGTTACTTAGGCCGCATGCGTAAGAAAACAAATGGATTCACATCAGGTGTGTATATTCCTATTTCTATCTACATCAATAAGCTATCCTGCTTGGCTATTATTATTCATTTACTTGGTTATTTACCTTATTTATTTTTATTATATTTTCGGGAATTCACTTTATTTCCTAAGCTTTTTAATGTTATGTTAGAATATGTTTGGTGGTGGATGAATTTGCTTTGTTACACAAAAAATGAATCTAAAATCCTGAGCTTTATTGCTTGTTCTTTTTCTTTTTTCTTTTTTCTTTTTTTTTTTTTTTTTTTTAAAATCTAAATATCCTGGCTTATTTTCCTTTTCATTTGATCGACTATTTTTGATTTTTCAGTTTTATTTTATTTTATTTTTACAACTTTATCTTGGGATATGTAATGAAACTGCAATTTTAATTTCCTTATGTTTGGGCTTGGAATCATGCAATTAAAATCACGGAATGAATGTCAATCCTCCTGCACTTGGTTGTTGGTTATGGTACCACCTTTTCTTCCTTCATTTTTTTTTTTCTTTTAATTTTTTCTTGCATTTTGTCTATGAGGATGGATATGTATGCAAGTTGAATTAAAATGTTCACAATGTCAATCCTTTAAGCAACAAAACTTTTGAAATGCTTTGCAGTTTTCAAAACAATGGAGTCTTTTCTATTGTTCTAATAAAGTCAGTGCATCCAAAATCTATATTATAATGGAGCCGTTTATATAGTCCCCCAAAATGGGAGCCAACTCGAACATATCCTGTATATGTAATGAAGAGTTACCGCCCCTGAATAAACTGGAAGAATTCTTTTATTTTTAATTTATAGTATTTATAATAATTATAAAGTATTCATTATAATAACTAGCCGAATAACCTGTTCGAAGGAGATTTATTCAGCTAGTTTATATAAAGGAAGCAAAACAAAATATGGTATTTTATTTTCATTCCTTCAATATTGTTTCTAAGTATTGAAATAAAAAGTTAAGATATTGAAAACATAGCAAAACAAAACTTTGTAACTTTTGGGTTTCTAAAACAAGGTGGAAATTCTAATCACAGACTGGATGCATCAATGCAGTACTTACAATTATTATGATGAATCGACTAAACTCGACCAGCATACTGGCTGTATTTAGTACCTGCGAATACAAAAAATAATTTAATTTTTATAACTAAATAATTTAGTTTGTTTTCAAACGAAACAAACTAATAAATGACTTAAACAAAACATGTCTTATGTAAATTAACTGAAAAAAATTTTTTTTTTCAATAAAGTTAAATTTACAGCTTTTTAAAGTTTCACCTTTGATGATGAATCAATGATGAACGAATCAGCATTTTTAATACCAAAATGTCAGTCGCCAAATGGACTTACGCCAAATCAGATGACGGCTAAATACCCACACCAATTCGGCTTTGCCGAATAGCCCCATTCCGTATACATACGTGCAAGGTTCCCCACTTTTAACTCGACTTTGTGTCACATTTCACCCTTGGATAAATATTATCAACAAGGAAGTTTTTTTTCTTTCTTCAGAAGATTTACTATTTCCAACAAACCATTGCCAAAAGCAGAACAATCTTTATTATACAAAATTGTGATTGTGTGTCAAAATCTGACAAACGCTTACCTACATAGATATCCATTTCTCTGCATCACTTTTCCCTATTTTTCTCTGCTTGATTAAATCCAATTGTCTGCCTGCCTTGCTTGATCAAAACTCCTGTGCACGTCGCTTGCCAATATTTTTTCATTTTACCTCAAATTTAATATTGCAGTACATTCAAAGCAGGTAAGTAGATGATGGAAGCATTATATATAGGGTGT
>VCCN01003977.1:7043486-7055041 GCA_006491835.1 Architeuthis dux
ATATTTGTAAATCAGCATTTTTATTTCAATGTTTCTATGAAGAATTTTTAAGAAAATCCAAGTGAAAAATTTAACAGATGTAATTTTCATAGTTTAGTTTTGTAAATCTCTAGATTAAAAATAAACACTAGATACAATGGTGAACTCACAGTGGAACTTAGAGCAAGATATACAAAAAATTCCATGTAAATGTTGGAAATCACATGGGAAAAGTAGACACGTCATAGCTAGACTTTCCTGATGATATATATTGAGCCCAAACTGAAAATATCTTCTTCTACAAAATGATAACATCTCCATTGTGTTGTTAACAAAGATGTTTGTACAAGTCTTAAGACCAGGCTCACTAATGGAGAATGAGCAATGGAACATTAAGAACACAAGGAATTCAGTCATCCAAACAAAATTTGGAATGTTAATGACTTTTTTCAAAGTTATAAACAATGTTCTTGAATTGTTTAGATCATTGAATAAAGGCTCATAGTGTGTGTGTGTTTATATATTTACTAAGTGTAGTTTGACATAAGGCTACAGTTGTGGGGCATCCACTATTGATCAAACACATTACACTAGCCAATTAGTCTGCAAGACAAACCTGCTAGTAAGCACTTGTGTGTACATATGGATATGTGTGCATAAGTATAGAATTTTGTGTGTATTTTCTGGGTTTAAAAAAAAACAAAAAAACAGTATGTTGAAAGTACATAGTGCTCAATATTTTAGCGAATAAAACCGTGAAGTGTGCAAAAAAGAAATTTTATAAAAATGATTTAATGTTTTGGTTTTAACCCATTCGCTTGATAAATTGTATGTAGCAATGAAACAGACTGTCAATCTGTAGTGAATCCCATAATAAATATAAATTGTATATATGTATATGTACACACACATAATAAATGAGCACATGCACACATGCTGTGTATATTTATAAAATAAGGGATGTGTTTAAGAACAAAAGGAAAACCTGTGACTATATTCCAGGAAAGATGGACCTGATAGACGTTTGATATACTTAAAATATATATATATTAAAAGTATATCATTGTTGGTCTTATACAAATATTGTTGTTGTTGGTTTAACCAAACAAACAACTATGATGTGATAAAGAAGAATCCTCTCACTGGCTCTGTTGCACTTGCAGTAGATTGGATGTGATAATGCCAACCTTGGACAAGTTTCTCTGTCTCTGCATGTAGTATTGCTTACAGGTTTGCTGTATGATTTTATGGAAATCTTTTTCTAAAGAATGAAATATTAAAAAGATTCAGCTGAAAGCCATTAATTTTATTTTGAAGAAAGTAAAGTAGTAGTATCTATGCAATTATATTACATAAATAAAATGCAAATAATCATAAGACTTTGTCTTATACATTCGAAACTTAGAATAATCATAAATTGTTTTCCCTACTTGGACATTGATGTTTGGTTTTTGTTTTTATTTAAAGAAACTACTTGCATATCAACAGATTTTCAACATCATAAAAAATAATAATAAATTTTATTTATAAACATCAAGTTTAGATTTATATGATGTTGAGCATTTTTAATAACATTTGAAATAAGATTCAATTTCATGAGAATATCAAAGCTCTTTTTTTTTATTACATTTTTTTGTTGTTTTTGTTTGATGCTTTTTAAATTGAAAAGGTCTAATCTTGTGAGATTAGGAATTTAAAAGAAGCTAATGTTTTGTTGACCCTTTCAACCTGTTAGTCTTGCTTTACATGAACTACTTATTATTTGAACCTTTTTGTGTGCTACAACCGTTTTTCCAACAACTTCTCTTATCAACCTATTAACTGCGGATGACAAGAATTTCTATCATTGCAGTTCTAAATTTCCGTTTTATTGTGATTCATGGCAATTCAGTTCCATCTGTAAGTCAGAGCTTTTATCTTGCAATGGATTATCTTGTAATGGATTACTTTTCACCACCTTCCGCAGTTAATGGGTTAATTACAATCCTTAGTTCAACCACTGTGTGTGTGTGTGTGTGTGTACCTGTTGCTTTGTTGTCCTACAGCACCATCCAATTCAATCAGACACTTTATGTCTGGTCACACTCACACTGCTTTATCAAACAGCCAAGGTGATAACCCAACTAGAACATTTAGCAAACATTGAAAATGTATTTACGGTTTTTCATTACAATAAAAACACTTTTGGAATCACCAGGCTCGGCCTCTGTATCATCAATTGTCTGACTACTATTTACATTCATCTTAATTAACTCAGCCCGATGATCTACGGCAGTGAGTAAACAGCACAGATTGGAAGTAAAGAATAAGTTCTCTGTGAGACTCGAACTCAAGTCCCTCTTGCCAGAGGGAAGCCAGTTTTAACACACCTACTGCTTTACCAACTTAGCTATGAGATTTTAGCTGGCTCGCAGAAGTTCAAATAAACAATATGAAGGTAAATAGTAGTCAAAAACTAATGATAATGGTTTGCAATGCTTCATCTAATAAATAGAAAATCAAATAACAGACTCTGCCCTGTTTGCTGAGCTGGTGAAATGCTGAAAATCAAGGCAACTGGAGCTATGATCCTTAGATCTAACTTTCATTTTAAATGATTGATCCAAAGTATACGAGTTGAATATAACAATTAAATGGTATACAAACTCTGGAAAATAGAAAAAATAACTTGTAAAATATCAATAAAGTTCTTTTTAACCAAAAGAAATATGCTTAAAAGAATTGCTACCAAGAGAAATAGAAAAAACACACACACACAGGTTTTCAATATAACCTGATGCAATGTCTGTTCTCATGTATTTCAATTCCAGAAACGGTTTGAAAAATGTTTCAGCATACAACTTAATAATTTTTCTTTCCTCATGAAATGAGGTTTATGTACACTTTTCGCTCGATGGACCAAGGAAAGGTTTGTAATAAGAAAAAAAAAAGATTTATTACTCTCAAGCTTTTAAGTAGACCTATTTGCTTGCCTGTTCAGCAATTTCTTATCATTCTTGGGAAAATCAACAGATAAGTGTTTTTTCTCTTTATGTAAAGAATTGTATATATTTTTTATTTAAATCTTTAATAAAATAATAACAAAAATATATCCATTTGTATGTATTATTGGTTTAATTTAAATGACATTAAGTTTTTGAATGATATCTTTTAATCTCTCCAAAATCTAATGGATTTCTTTGCCTGCCTTCAGAATTTATACATTCTTATTCTTTTAACTCTTGGATCTTCCTGCATAAAAGTTTTCAATTCTAGTATTTGCATGATTTCAATTAACCTCAGATTTGGGGGTGGGGAAAAATGATTCCAAATTTCTTTTTGTTTGTTCATTTGCATTGTTTTAATGGTTTTCATCCATGTTTTTTTTTTTTTGTTGTTTTTTTTCTAATTTAGGTCGAGATGTAAAAGGCTTTAGTTGCTTGCCCAACCATTATTTATGTCCGGGAACCATGCACTGCATCCCCTTGAAGAAGGTTTGTGATGGTGTTACTGACTGTCTGGCAGATAGAGCTGATGAAGGCGCACATTGTGGTATGAAACTTGCTAATTTATTTACGATCTTACTCAGTTTTTCTCTTAGTTAGGTTTATTTTTAGTTGTCTTTTTGAACTGGAAACGCAGACTAGTAAGCAATAGGAAATATTCAAACTTTTTCATGGTTTTTGCAAGGAAAAGTGAAAATTGACAGTTTAAGCTTTGAGTATAGTCTACATACCATTTGTAATAAGTATTCAGTATTAATATTTGAATTTCAACCTCAAAATGTTATTGAATTTTTATTAAAAAATGGTGAGAATTCACCAATTATTGTTCATTTCAAGAGGATAAGATAATTGTTTTGGAGGGAATCCTTAGTTTTGTGATAGAAACTGCATCAGTTTATAAGAAGTGTGTTAATTATTTATGTTAAATATTTTTCATTCTTTATTTTATGCATATTGAATAATATAGAATTGGCATAAAACAAATAGATTGAATTCAAATTCCTATGCTCAGGAAATAAGCATTATTTTGAAATAGTAATATAATATACAAGACTTTTGCAAATTCTTGCTGATAATAGGATATATAAAGAAAACAATTGTAATTTGAATACTACCTTTTCATATTTGATAAATCAGAGTTGTAAATGAGTTGTTTGTAAAATAAATATTCCCCTCATAACATACATACACACACACACACACACGTGCATGTGTGTTATTATGGCATCCTTTACATACGCACTGACTGAACTTGTTGTTAA
Organism: Architeuthis dux; assembly: GCA_006491835.1. NCBI lineage: Eukaryota > Metazoa > Mollusca > Cephalopoda > Oegopsida > Architeuthidae > Architeuthis > Architeuthis dux. The sequence continues at coordinate 7,047,712 of VCCN01003977.1, forward strand.
GTCCTCCAACAAAACAAAAGTTTAAAAGGACAAAGCTTACTAGTCATTTATACCAAGTGAAATCAGATCCTCTCCTCTGTTATCCATTTTCACAGTAAAAAATCAACAATTTATGCAAATTACTGTACAACCTGATTAATGGTGATTAATGACAACCAATCGAATGAGCAAAATATTTCATTCAATATTGGTTAACTTACACTTGTTCTATTCCCAGGGAACTCTTCTCTCTAGCCTTTAGTGCTCTCTGACATCAATTCCCTGTTTGAAGATATTCTTAAAATCACCAAAACTGAGTTTCCTTGCATCAGTGTGACTGGTGTTCATGCCCAGATTTATCCATCTGGGATATAATGACTTTTGTTGTCAGAATGTGCCAATGTTTGGCTCTAGACCAACATTTTCTGAGAGAAAATTAAGTGGTAAATTGTGGTGAGGTTCAGTGAGAACTACCAACTTTAAATATGGTTGAATTTGATTAGCGTGCCAAATCCAAACTTCTGAGCCAACTTCTATTTCATACTGTCTTGCAATGCTGAATCTAAGGTCAAGTTTTACTGTCATTGGCAAGTCTTTTGCCACCACTGAGAGTCTCAGATATTGAAGTAACAAGGTCACACACTCTATTTCTTGTTGTATTGAGCCTCTATGCCAGCATTCTCCAAGCACACTTCTCAGAATGTTGGTCCCAGTAAGATGATACTCAGTTTTCACCCCATTAACTCTTCAGCTGACAATTTCCTGTTTGAAATTGTGAAAGATGACCACACTTGAAATTGTGAAAGATGACCACACTTGAAGTAAGGCTGATCTCAAACGAGGGTTCAAAGTGTATCAGCAATGAATCTGATGACAACATTGTCTTTGTTGAATGGCATACTGGCAATTTTCAGACCATTACCATTGAGTGTCTTTTGTTAGAAATTGGTTTATAGGGCCCCTGTAAGAGATGCATTGTAGGTAAGAAAGTACTGCAATGACCCACCAATTCAAGAAATTATCAGTTTAGGTGGTGGCATTTGCTTAATAATCTCTATTGGCGAGATCAGGTTTGCTGATAGATGAATAAATCTGGACCAATTGTACATGTTTGAACATAGATGAAAATCCCATTCTTGTATCCGACCCAGAACATTAAGACATTGTAGCAATTATTCTAATAGCTGTGAATGAATAGGCAGCCATTGTTACACACAATTGTTTAGGAGATTCCAAAATGACTGAATCTGTGGTTCAGCTGTTGAAGTGTTGGCTCATTAAGAAGACTTTTGACATCTATGATATCTGGGATGTGCTGGCCATCAATAGGATTTGTAGAGATGATATGGAGTCAGTCAGGGACTTGTTTCATGTTTGAATCAACTGAGTTGGTTGTGATGACTGAGTCTTCTTGATTATACAACATTAGCTGTTTTAAAAATCTTCATCTTATGATTCATCATATCAGTTTTAATGGGATAATCTCTCACTTATGCAGATGATGTCCTCAAAGAAAATTAGACTATTGTTTTTGTATGAGTTCAAATTCGGTAAAAACACTTAATTCTGAAATCTTAGATAATCCTCCATATTCACCAGGATTATCTTCGACATATTATCACCCATTCCAGCACCTTGAGCTTTTTCTTGGCAATAAAAAGTATGCCAACAAAGAAGCAATAATGACAGCATTTGAATAGTTTTTTGCTTCAAATGTCACTAATTTCTATAAAGAAGGAATCTTTAGACTTGAAACCCGATGGAAAATAGTTATTGAATCAAATGGAGCTTATTTTGATCATTAAACCAGGCTCCATTCCCAAATGTCTATTTCATGTGGGACAACCTAATACATCCATGAGTCCATGAACTAATTGTACATGTTTGAACATAGATGTTTGAACATAGATGGATGAACGTGTGGTGATGTTAATTTGTTGTATTAGTTTCTTTCAGCCTCAGTTGTGCTGATTTGAATTGTTGCTGCTGCAGCTGTAGGATCAATTGTAGCTTGATAATCTTCTACAAATGTAGTTATGTGAAGAAGTAGTTTTTTCTTGCATAACAAATGTGTTATATATTATATAGATATTACCTTGTGTATCCTTTAAGCACAGGACATAAAAATTGTTTAAATTATTTACTTGAAATCAAGTATATTATGTTGATCAATAATCAGATATTGAAATTGAACAGAAATGTTTTGGGAAAGTCTTTTAGAACTGTTTCTGCCATTCTGAAAACACAAATAACCAGGTTATTCCAGTTTCTGATTAAGAATGAAAACATAACAACTTTAGAAGTTATTTGTCTTATTTATTTTATTAGATGAAGTATTACAATTAATAATTGTAATAATCAATTAACTGAAATAGACTTCTAAAGTTATCATCAATTTTAATAATTGATGATAATTTTAGAAGTCTTTTTTGTCTTTGTTAAAATTACCTAAAAGATTTACCTTAAAATTTACTCATAAATTATCTGTACTAATAAATTTGCTTAATTCCCAGAGGCTTTCAAAAAGTTTAATTTTGCTATAATTTATTGACGCGTGTAATTTTCAAGATTTTAAAAGATTTAGTGAATTAATTGATTCTCTTTAGAATTAATTGTTTATCAATCTTTTTAGCAAACCGTGGTTGTCAATTCAAAAGATGTCAGATGGGATGTCAAGAAACTCTTCGAGGCCCAACCTGCTATTGTCCTGAAGGCATGAAACCAACTGCTGGCAAGGAAACTGAATGTGAAGGTAATCCTTTATTTCTAGTTAGAAACCGTCAACCAAACCTGTCAATATAGGTTTCTTCAGTTTTTAAGTTGGTCTGGCTGGCTATGTATGTGCCACGAGTACAAGCAATGGAGCTAGAGGGCTGAAAATGTTAAGATTTACTCCTTATTATATCTAGAAAAAACTTCTTTTTTTTCCTTCTTTTTTTAAAAATCCCCCCAACACTATCCCTATGCTTTTTAGTGGGCAATTCAGTTTGCAATCTTAATTTATGCTAAATTGGTCCCTTAGTTTGTGTCACACTTGTTGTGCATTCACGCTTGTTTTTTTTGGGAAAATTCAGACTTTTTTAGTGATCATGGCCCAACAAAAGGCAAGAGAAGTAACTTATTCATTGATCGGCCCCAACACAGCATGCTGCCAAAAGATGTTAGTCGTGACGGTTTCTATTGAGTGACTGACCAGGCATATTCTTTTGTAAATTCAGTAAATTTCTAAATACAGGTGTCCTCTGATATAACGCGGTTTGTTAGGGGGGGGGGGATTGGGCTCACTTTTGCCTATATTATCACCCACTCGTCCAGAAAACAGAATTTACCTCTGAACCCGAAAGCGCAATATTTTGGGGTGGGTGCTATTTTACTATACACCATAAGCCTATTTGATGGCAGGTGACATTATTCCCACGCCCCCACTAAGAAATATATTTGTAAAAATGAAATGAACTAGACAAAAGCATTTCAGTAGTTAATAAACAAAACCTTTTCCTTCTTTTTCTTTTTCTTTCCGCATTTGCCCCTCAGAGCTCAGTTAGGGGGTCTCTGAAGGCGCAGGGGCTATGGCTTCAAATGATTAAGACATTGAAGCAAATATGTAAATTTGGTATACGTTGTATTTTTCTTCCAAGTTTAATTCTTATTGCTTTTCTTATTGCTTCTTCCCAGATATGGATGAATGCAGTTATGATGGTTTTTGTGAACAAAAGTGTAACAACACACATGGGAATTACGAATGCAGTTGTAATGAAGGATATAAATTGATAGACACAAAGAAATGCGAGGCTATTAATGGTAAGTTGACTCTCTTGCGATAACCTTTCAGCTCTTCTCCTTTGTTGGCATTATTACTTTAATAAAAAGTAATATTGCTTATTATCTAAGCTTATAACAGACAAAAAGTAAAATGTGAATGTTTTAGGATTCAGCCTAGGGAGAAAAAAAGAAATTAAAAATGGAAAGACATTGTGTTGCTTTCAAATTTCATTCAGAAGTTGAAAGATATAAAGGGTGTCCATAAATTATCTTTAGAACTTTGAAAATCTATTAAAAATACAAATATTAAGATAGTTTTACAGGGTTTGTTGCGAAATAAAGACAAAGTAATAAAGTTTGGGCGCTATTAGTCACACATGGCACATCTAGATTGTAGAGATGGATTGTTATCTGAGTCGTCAATAGTTAGCAGTCCAATCTGTAGTCTGCTAAATAGTGTGAATAACTAACTAACCTAGAAGGTTATATAGGTATGTGAACAAAGAACTGGGAGAGTCTACTCTGCCTGCATTGATTGGATGAGTCAATAGTCAGGTATTTATACCCGTGCATATGTAGAAGTCACTTTTCTATAGGAGTAAACAGAACACCACTCAGAAGAGCTCTGATGCAAAAGGTAGGTAACTTTCGTCTCCTCGTATTCCTCTCTATGCATATTAGTTGGGCTAAATGTAAAATCGTTCATTTTGTGATACAAGCATGAGATTTTACATGTGGTTCACCTTTAGGCTGCTAATTAAAAAATTAATGTTAGCCACTTGAAAATCCAATATGGCTGCCATTTTTCAAGATGGCCACCAAAATATGGCTACTGGATGCAATCTTCTTCATATTATCAAAATAAACTCTCCAAAATTAGTATTTGAGGGGTCAATTCCTATATTTTGAAACACTGAGATTCTATTTGCACAACATCTGAGTTTGTAGGATGGATTTATTCATTATTTTTATATTATATTATGTTTAATACATTTTATGTCCCCGTTGTCTAATATTTTACTTGATGATTCCATGTTCATAGTAATTAGATATCTGAATGCATCATTGTGTATTTATTGAACCTTAGAACTGGCACACAAGACTACAAAGTGCAGTGCCGCTCAGACCAAACTGACATCTTCCATGGCATTCGGTCTTACATCTGCATTACATCAGCTGTTGGCAACTCTTCGCAATAAGTTGGAGAGTCATCCAGCAAACCTTCCATCACTCGCCATGATTTGTCCACCCCCAGTCACTAGGATTCAGGTACTGTGGCCTACACACAGTTGCCTCACTCCATTTGGCCGGAAAGCAGCACGTTTTCCATGTTGAAGGGGGGCATCTTCAGTTGGTGGAATAGTTATATGTTCGCTGTTTCCTTGTAAAGAAATCAAATCGTTACTTGTTAACCCCTACAGCAGTACTGGACCTATCATACATGGTGACTATATACTTCACTAAAGTATGCATATCAATGTCCGGTGGATGTTGGCTAAGTTTCGACGACTGTGGCCTGATTATGCACATTCCAAGTGTCCCAAGCAGACTTCTTTCCTTTGCCTCAAAATTCTGACACTATATCACAGACACTAAAAGCATGGAAGAACAGGATTGCTCTTGTTTTTTCTAACCCAATTACAGAGCAGCTCTCATGAATGGTTATCCATTTCAGACTTCGTCTTTGACCAAAGGCAATCCACAGTTTTGCAAGACCCAGCTCTTTAAGAGTTGGAAAACACGATACTGCAATAACAATCACATACATTTGTGTTGTTTGCTTTAATTTGCTGTTATTCAGGACTGAATCTTTTACATGCACAAACATTCGTGTATCTACCAGGTACGTGAATTTCTCTAACTGGTGGATCGGAAGAGATGAACTGATTCATGGGCTGCCTAGGTCACCTGAAGCAACTCCTCTGGACTTATTTTTGTGGGACAAAGCAAAGAGTCTGCCAAGCCATATCCACTGTTGATGAAAAGATGCTCCGACATACCTGGCTGGAAATTGAATATCATCTAGATGTGTATCCTGTGACTAATGGGGCCCATCTAGAAGTTTATTAATGTTTGTAAAAAAAAGAAAGAGGATTTTGTCTTTATCCTACCACAAACCCTGTACAATTATGTTAATATTTGTATTTTTAGTAGATTTTCCAATTTCGGGACACTCTGTATTATAGGTAGTGACTAGATTTAAAGAGAATAGAAACTACCTGAACATTCTGTGTTCCACTTATTCCATCCCATGCTGTCAAACTTCACCGATGTACACTTGCATTTGTTTGTAATAAATGTTTGAACCTTTGTTTTTTCAAGTGCCACCAACGGAGCAACCAAGTCTTCTGTTTACCAGTTCTCTAAATGTTCAACATGTGATGATGAATGGTGATGAGATTAACAATTCTTCATCCTCTCCCACTGGTTATCAGATCGAGGCCATGGATTTTAATCACAGAAATGGTTCTTACTGCTGGGTTAGTAATTTTTCTTTTTAAATTTTTATTTTAAATGAATAACATTTTTTCTGTTTAGAACAACAACTTTCATCTAATTTTGATCATATAAAGAAATGTGGGTTTGAAAGGAATATTGAATGTCCAATTTAGATATCTATCAATTCCTTGAAAAAAGTTATTATATTCTGAGTTTTGAGATGAATTTAATGATCTTTTCTGATAATACTGTGGATTTTGTCCTAAAATTTTATCAAATTTGCAAACAAGATTCTAAAATCAAGTGAAATATCTAAGGTTTTTTTGCTCCTCTACATAGCTAATAATAATAAATTTTAAATTGAATGCAATCTAGGGAAATATATGCAAGCTAGGGAAATTCATAGTATAAAAACAGTTGAATTTTAATATGAACTAAAGAGTCATTGATTTGAGACAAAATACAAAAACATTAAATCAGAAAACATTAAAGTGTAAAGGTTTTTCTTCCATTGTTTTTGTAAGGAACAGATGATTAATTTTTGTTTGCCTTTCCAACAAAGTAATGTCCAAAGTACGTATATGCTATGATGGCCAGAGAATCAGATGTTTTAATGTCTGCCTTACTTGTCTTCTCTTTATATTTTCTCCGTAAGATAATAAATAAACCAGAAATAATAACGATAAACGTGTTGCACCCTAATAATTAACATTTATTACATGGGGAAATTGACAAAAGTTAGCAGAGAGAGAAAATAGAAAACCATTATATAATTATCTCTATGTCCATTGTTATTGTTCACAAATTCCCTGACCTTTTTAATGCATCACTCTTGCACGTCTCTGATTGAAATCTTTTGGACTATCCACTTACACCATTTGCCAACATACTCCAAGTTTTATAGAATTAATATTTAAAGTACAAAACAGGTTAATGTAATCTCTAAAAGAAAGTGGGATTGACACTATTACCCTATGTTAACCCCTTACAGAAGCTATTTTATCCACATGTCTATCATTATTCAACTTTTGTTGTTGAGACTCTACTTATTTTGGAAATCCAGACTCCAGACTGACTAAATGTATCTTGTATGCTATTGGATATCCTTTTTTGGGAGGTGTGAGTGGCAGTGGTTAAAGGCATGGAGAAT
>VCCN01003977.1:7055222-7067393 GCA_006491835.1 Architeuthis dux
CCAACAACAGACCTTAAAAGGCTGATTTTTCTTTTTTTTAAAATTGGATATCCCAGTACCTCTATATTTTGTCTATAATTTTGAGAAGAGTCATTAACATTCAAATTTAAACATCAACATCAACACTTGTAAAATTAAGTTATAAGATGTGCAGTACCGTTTGTTACATAATTTTTAACATTAAAATTTTTCCGTTTGATACCGGTTTTTACTTTACAATACCGGAGAAAGTGAACAGAAAAAGGGGCTCTTTTCTCGTACGGATATCATATATTACACTGAAGAAGGCCGATGAATCGATCGGCCGAAACGTTGTGTGAAAAACCTAAACACAGAGTTCAATTGTCTAAAAAAACTATTTAACCCTCTCTATTTCATTTCAAATATAAAGAATTCTGTGACCCAAAATAGTAAAGGAAAAAGCACTTGACTCTTCTTGATCCAAAAGCCAACAAGCTATTTTCTCCCCATCATCATCATCACTCTCTAACAGTTAAGTGATATAGAAACTGTCCACAAGACTTAATTGACACTTAAAGGAAGCAATTGCCTGATGTGTACTTGATGATTTCAATTGTTTAAACTGAAAAAATAACCTCAGCAAACCCAGTTGTTGAGATATATGTGTGTGTGTGTGTATATATATGTGTGTGTGTGTGTGTGTATCTATGTGTGTATATATGTGTGTGTGTGTATATGTGTGTGTGTGTGTGTGTTTTATCTGGTTCTTGCTAGGCAATCTTGGCCAAGTTCTGGCCGTAGCCAATGAAACATTCATTTGTGTCTCTGCTTCACAACATTTGTGTCTCTGCTTCACAACATTCAAGTGCATTCAAATGTCATTGTAAATTAGATCTATGTATGTTTTGGTGTATAAATAGCTACATAGACATGGTATGACATTGTAAAATAAGACGGATAACGTAATCAAAGATACCATGTCTGTAAAGCCCCTGCAATTCTGTGTATTAGAAAAATGTATTTCCACTGTTCTTAGCATCAATATGCTCAGGTGAAAAAAGTTGAACACAAAAATTGAAGAGACCAACGTTATAAAGAAATATGAAATATGAAACTAAGGATATGAATAAACTCCTCTTGGATATATGGAGATAAATAGTGAAATATTTGACAGCACAGTAGTGCTATATAGGATTGAGAAGACAAGACGAACACAGCTTGATAAGTTGAAGAGCCTCTTAACCTGAGGCAGTTAAATTGATTTTATGTACATGTTCTATTGAACCTTCAGTTATGTATTCTATTTCAGTTGTGACATAAATCTTCTTTGTCAAAATATCCATTGTTAGATCTTGTGAATTATTTACTTCATAACATGAAGGATATAAATGTAGGTACTCCAAGGAGTTTTTACTGGAAGATCTTATACATCTGCTGCCTGTTTCCCCTTATAGGTCTTGTTATTCTGAATATTTTGATACTTCATTTGTCTCTCTACACCTATTAGTTCACTAATTATGATTATTTATTCATTTGCGCACTCGCAGCAAATTGAACACTTTCAAAAAATGGCCTTTTCAACACCCTATAAAACTGAAAAGCCATCATTTCTTTTAATATGTAGACATTTTGTACTTGCTTAAATTTTATGTGAAACTGAAGAAACATTTATTTTTCTATTAGGTGATATTGGTTCCAAAGACATACATCGAAAGAGGTGTCAGCAATCATTTATTTATTGACACCTTTTTTTTTCAACCACAGTAAAAAAAACTGTCACAGCATAGTTTGGATAACAAATAAGACACCAACAGATTCAGAATTGGTCATTCTTTATTATGGCATGCATAACAGATTTGTATTAGTCAAAATTATGGAGATTGAACACTTGAGAAACAGGGAAAAATTAGTGTTACTGTGACATTTTTGCCAAAAAAACTGACTGTTTGGACTACCTAGTAAATGCCATTTATTTTTCTACATTTCAGATAACAAGTTTTAAAGATAAGAACATCCAACAACTGCAGTGTGCAAGTATAAAAACTAATCAGAGTGAAGTGTGGGTGATTGAAACAGAGTATAAGTTAAAAGGTAAGTGGAACAAGAATTTCTGAAAAGGTTTTTTTTCATTAGAGTCTGATGATTTCTTTTTTAACATTGGATGAGTTTCTTGGAATGGGCTGACCTTGCCATCATTCTTTTCTGGAAAAAGAGACTCCTATTTATTCTTACATTACTGAGATTGTGTTTCTTGATGATAAAAGATTGCTTTTTGAATAAAGATATTAAACCCTATACCTGAAACATTTAGGAAAATAAAATAAAAAGACAAAGTTGACCTTAACACTTTCAGTGCCTTCTACAAAGTTCTTTTTTATTGATAACATTCCTGAGCCACGACCGCTAAATACAAGGATCTTTGTTTTTCTACCAGTACTTTAAAACTTCCTATACTTCCCTGATGTATCTGTATGTAACTATATGACTCGGTTTTCTGTCTCATTGGTGTTCTCAAGGAAATTGGTCGCACAATGGAGAGTTTAACTGTAAAAAACATGTAGCATTGAAAGTGTTAATATTAGACAAATCTAACAGATTCAAGTCTCTTCAAATTTTGCTAATGTATTGAATTGTTTTGCAGGAATTGTTGATATTGCATATGATTGGATTGGCAAAAATTGGTATTTTGCCTATAAAAATCGTGGCACAATCTTTCTGTGCACAGAAGATGGTAAACGCTGCAAAACAATAAATCACTATGGCAAAGGACGAGGGGTTCGGTCTTTGGCAATTGATCCTACAAAAGGGTAAGTATTTAATTATCAAAAGCCCACTTTTCCAGGGTGGGGGCGGAGCGTTGAAGGATATATTCGGAATATATCTTAGTGTCAACACTGTTACGTGATAAGCATTCCACCCATGGAGAAAGTACTGTGCACTTGCTGCCATTTGTAGAGTAAGCAAGTATGATCCAAGTATCAGACGGTGTACTTGACCTGACCCTGGGGTGACATGGATGGAGCAAGCAAATATAGAACACTGTCTTGTTATATGGGTACATCAAGTTGGGATTACATAAAACAATAGTACTGCTCCATTATTCTTTATTGACTATATGGTTCCAACTTTCAAACCCCCTCGCCCTTGGGAGAAGGCCTGATCGGAAGGACTGTTCCTATGAATATTTGATGAACATCTACTTATATTCAAATGGTTCTTCAGACGATTGAACTCCTTCTTGTTATTTGTGTTATCTAACTTTATTGCTAAAAATGTTATATATACTCATTTAAAGCCCACTTATCAAATAAACACTCAAGACCACAGAACAAATTATTAATAAAAATTGTATGTTTACTTTAATTAAACTTACTAATTATTTTTTTGAAATGGCCAGAGTGTGACGATATAAAATGCTTCCGAATCAATTTCACTGCTTCAGAAGTACTTGTGACAATCAACTCATTGCTTCTGAAGGAGCAGACTGCTTATCCAAAACCATAAATAAGTTGTCAGCTTTTAGTTGTGCTCGTGCTCTCAGTTGGAGCTCTCTAACGTCTTCACTTAGAAGTAAATAACTCTGACCCTAAACCCTAACCCTAACTATTTATGTGATCCCTTTGATACAGTATTTATGTCGCTCCTTAGAACAGGACCACTATTGTTTAGCTCAGTTGGTCACTTATCTTGGTTCTTCTGCCCTACCTCTGTAAGTTGGACGGGATTCAAACCTTATTGTGCTTAGTATTTAATATCTCTAACAACAGTCCTTTGGAATACATGCTGGAATTGAATGGAAGTTTGCAAATTCATTGGAAATAAAAGAACAGTCTTGTTTGTGTCTATCGTATGTATGTATGTGTGTATGAGGATGTGCTTGATAGAGATATTTTGTCTCATTAACACTAATATAGGCCTAGTAGTATATGTCAAATATCTCGAGGTCTTGCAAAACTCATGCATACATACTATCTCATATGTATGCATACACAAATTCATACTCTCTCACTCACTCACTCACTCACGCTAACTCACACTCTCTCACTCTCACACATTTTGAAGATTTTGAAGATTCAAATTTGTATTTTATCATCTGACAGCAAATTTCTAATTTTCTTTGCAGCTATTTATTTCATTCAGATTCCATTTCTCACATAATTTATCGAATGACAATGGAGGGCAAGGAACCAATACCATTGGTTCACAAGAAAATCGTGTATCCTGCTGCTTTGGCTCTCGACTATGCCAATGAACATGTCTACTGGTCAGACACTTTCTATGAAAGTTTAGAGAGAGTTTCATATCACGGAGATAACAGAAACATTGTATTTTATGGCACCCAGGTGAGTAGCATTTATTTTTTATTTTTAGATGAAGTATTGTAACCCATTGTATTAATTTTGACTACTATTTACCTTCATCTTAATTTTTTTTTTTCTATTTTTTTAATCTTAACTTCAACTCTACAGCATGGAGCAAACAGTGCGGATCGGAAATAAAGATGGAGCTCTTGGTGAGATTCGAACTTGCGTCCCTTTTGCTGTGTGTAAACCGGACTTCCCTCTGGCAAGAGGGATGTGAGTTCAAATCTCACCAGAGCTTACTCTTTATTTCCGATTGTACTGTTTGCTTACTGCTGTAGAGTGATGACTCGAGTTGAAGTTGTGATTAAAAACAACTCAAGAAATTAAGATGAAGGTAAATAGTAGTCCATATCAATTCAAAGGAAATATTCTGTTTGAGGTTAAAATATTGAAATTCAGTTTAAATTGTCATTTTTTTGGCCCATAATATTAGAGGAATATAACAATGTTGTATTGTTAACATAATGATTACATTGAATATATTTGGAATAAAAATGTAGTTAAATATTCAAACCGTTTTTCAGACAACCAAACTCATTCTTCTTGTTATTTGAGAGTTAAATAAATATTTATACAAAAATGTTTTTCTCTTTTTTTTCCTGAGAAACTAACATTAGATATAATGTGTAGTCAAAACTTAAACTCGTGTCAAGATTTCATCAATTAACGATTTCTGTTAATGATTTAGCCACTCAAAATGTTCAACCATGGGTTTCATGTTGCTAAAAAAACTTTAACTTTTCAAGTTATAATTTGATGAACATTTTTCTCTGTATATTACATTGTGTCAACTAGCGCCATACTTAAGGCAGTGCAAACAGTGCAGCTGCACATGGCCCAAAGATTTTAGGGGCCTCCAAAAGAATGTATTGAAATAAGATTTTAATATTTTTAATTTTTTGCTGGTAAAAATGTCCCGACTAAAACTTGTTGGAGGATTTATTATGTTACATAGAGATAGATTATTGATCCATAAGAGACTTTATGTTGATTTAAACATAATAATTTTCTGAATATTTCATTTTTTCCTAGCTAAATACAAAACTAGAAGGGCCCCCAAAAATGTTATGCACTAGGCCCCATCAATATTTAGCCCTGGTGTCAACATATGACAAAATTGACTTGATTGGTACTTGAGGCCACATTGATTGGCAGCAACATTGTTATTCTTTGCTTATTTTGTATTCAATGAATCATTCTTTGATGTTTTTTTTATTTCCAGGTGACGCATGTGTATGGCATCACCCTTTTTGAGAATTCTATCTACCTAGCCTATCATTATCTTGGCACCATAGCCAAGTTTGACAGGTTCAACCAATCCTATATTCCAGAAACAATCAAAGAAGATTTAGATGACCCAACTTCAATTCATGTGTATCACAGACAAAGGCAACCAGATCTCAAGGGTAAACATCTTTAGATTTATCTCCCTTATCTCCAACAGTATATACCAACCAGAAAGCACTCAGTGCATACCTCTGCCAACGCACTTGTCAATTCCTGGATCTGCCCCCAAATCTAATCAATTGTTCTTTGGCACATGGCCCACCCTTAAACAAAATGTCATTGAAATTCATTGAGACCTTTTGGAGACATGGCTGAATTTATGATCTCTGTCCAATTTCATTGGCAGATGTAAAAACTAGTCAAAAATTAATAATGAAAATAATTTCATTCTAATAAATTTAAGGGATAAATTTTAAATGAGTTACCTCTCTTACTTAAATAGTGGCTTTATGAGTCAAACAAAGCTCTCATGGACTGTTCCTCTGCTACAGAATAATAAAAGAATATCTCACTTGAAAACAAATTCCTGGATCCGCCCCAAAATTTAATCAATTCTTCCATAGCCTATGGCCGACTCTTCCACAAAATTTTATTGAGAACTTTTGGGGGATATTGTGTGGACAAAAAGACACACAAGTGAATACATATACCTCTTCCAAAGAATCCCAATGACTTATTTGTATAACATCTCGACTTCTTCAAAAATTACTTTCTGCTTTATCTAATACTCTATTAAAGGCCACATTTGCTGGCCATTAAGTTCGTTTTCAAGTCACTTCCTTTGTATTGAATTAATATAATTATTTGCAAATAAATTTTTAAAAAGTAGTATTTTTCCCCAAACCGGGGGAAAAAAGAGTTTCCTCCTTTATTCTTAATGCCTAAATAAAAGTTTCCCCTCAATTTTGACTCTTAAAAGTAGATACTCCAATGAGTTTTTACAGGAAGATCTAATACATCTGCTGCCTATTTCCCCATAGGTCTTGTTACTCTGAACATTTTGATACCTCATTTGCCTCTCTACTCCTATTAGTTCATTAATTATGATTTATTTATTCGTTTGCAGACTCGCGGCAAATTGAACACTTACAAAAGATGGCATTTTCAACACCCTATAAAAGTGAAAAGCCATGATCCCAACATAAAACTGTCTATTTCATATTCTGAATACATATATTTGTTAAAAAAATACTTAGGTGATGCCCCTTTTTACATATAAACTTTCAAAATTGCAGCCGCAATCTTCAGAAAAATTGCAAATCATTGAAACTTTTGAGTCGTACTGCAGAGAAACTACAGCAAGAAGACAACTGATTTTTAAGGAATTCACTCTTTCAAACACAAAGATAACACCCATGAAAATTACAAGGAACTTTTCCAAATGTGACCCTTTTGAAGCTTAATTGTTGAATTTTTCACTTTTGATAGGTTTGCGTCATTTTGACAACTTACGATACCTTCAAAGTGCCATATCTCCAGAAGTACATATGATACAGACAAAAACATTTTTTCACTTTTAATAAAAGTGAAAAAATGTTTCCCCTCAAGTACTTTCTGCATTATCTAACATTCTATTCTTAGATGATTTTTTTCCATTTAATGTAATTTTGCTTCTTGCTTTCCTTTTGACAGCCAATGTGCCTGACTGTGAACATATTGCAGTATCCGTGCCCTTTAAGCAGAAAGCAAAGTTAAAGTGTCTCTGCCAACCAGGATACTCCATTACCAATGGAACTAAATGTACAAGTAAGGTTTACAATTTGTTTTTTTAAATCATGCCACTTTTTGTTTATTTAACGGAAAATGAACCATTCTTTACTAGTTAAAGTAATGTAAACTAGCGGTACAAAATATTTAACTAGATAAAAGAGATCTATTTATTTTATGTCACTCCATCCACGCCTTCTTATCTATCATTATTTTCTACGATAAAATCATTGCTTCTTTCTTTTTTTTTCTTTCATTCTTTTCCCTTTACTATGATTCTTCTTTACCCTTTATTTTATTCTTCTTTGCTTTCAGTGTAAATTGTTTCCTCAACTTTACCTCCCTTCATCCACCTTCACCTTCATTCGCTGCAATTTTCAAGTACTTTTAAATTCAGTGTTTTACATTTCAACAAAATAATCTCTTGCCTGTCCACTGACCTTTTTTTTTTTTTTTTTTTTTTTTTTTTTTTTTTTTACAGTGGGTTGGGGGTTGTCATGCTGGTGGAGGGGGACGGTGTACCTCAGTGACAGCCTTTGTGTCGCTATCTGTCTGTTTCCACTCTCTTTACTGTGTGATCCTATAGCATGACATGAGAAATACAGAGGGTAGTGGTTATGCATATTAATAATATAGATTAATTATGTTTGTTTGTTTCATTCAGACTCTTAATAACTGAAAATATGTGAATAAATAGCAAATTATTTCCTAACTTAATTTAAAATCCTGCTTGATACTTTACACCGTGGCCCAATTTATAAACATACTAGCATAGTAATAGTACCTGTCAAAAATGATGGGATTTTTGTGTTTTTGTTTGAATGTATTTATTTATTAGGATGAAATTAACTTGCAAATACTAAGTTACATGTTCGGTTTTTTTAATGTTTGTTATTATTTTTTCCTTATAATACTGATGTGTTGAATGATATTTATATGTCCTAAATACAAACACAGCAGCACCAACAGGCTGGTACAAGCTGACTGACACTTATTCAAGCAATGTAGTGATGGACCAGTGGGTTTGGTACTTGTCAGTTAGGTTGCGTGTTTGAATCACGGCAGGGCTTCATTAATTTTATATATTGATTTGCTTTAGCATGTTAGAAAGCAGACATCACACAAACAAAGCAAAAAATTGACCACAGCTTTTATATAATAAGATGTATAATATTTATATCGCTATTCATTTTTAGTTGATATTTTATTATATTATCAAAAACTTTTTTCACTTATTGTCTCTGATGAATATTATTTATTATTTTTCAGAAATTGAGGAGCCTCAATTTTTGGTCTATACTAATGCTGAAGAAGGCACCATTGTAGGTACATCTATGCAGCCAGGTTACCCTAATGATGTGATGAAACCAATCCAAGGACTTCTGCGACCAGCAGCTCTTGACTACGATCCTCGTTCTGGATATATTTATTATTCTGATATTGCCCAGCGACAGATTGGGCGGTATCACATCAACAGTGGAACAAACACAGAGAACTTCATTGATGTTACTCATGGTTAGTATACTATTAATGTCCTGAGATATATATATATATATATGTGTGTGTGTGTCAAATCCACATAAGTTTAATTAGCTAATTCCCTACTATAGTGCTCGACCTCTAAATTGAGGGGGCGTATACATAATATAATTATATATAGCAAGCAATATTTTGAATAGTGGGGTTTTGATTAGTGCAGTTAATGTTTTTCTGTACAAATTAATGTAACTAAGTATAAGCTGAAAAAAACACATTAAATTATAATAAGACCTTGATCAACAGTGCAGTTTTGGACAGTATGGAACAAATTAACCGTGCAATCCTGAATCCGGACACCAAAAATCGCACAACTATTGAAGTAAACAACATAGAGATAAATGAACACATCTTTCCGTACAATTCTGACCCAAGAAATTCATATAAATGGTTATTAAGATTCAAACAAATCTTGACTCCATTTCAGGACAAACACAGCAAAAAATGTTGAGAAATCTGATATGTTTTCATATATACACTAGATATCAACTGTTTGTATCATAATCTTTTTTTTTTCTTCTTAATCTTTGAAGTGTCTATTTTAAGATTCTGTTAGATAACAGTCTGAAATAATGTCCGATGGGGTTTATTTCAGATATATATTACACCTATTATGAACCAGTATGACACAACCAGAAAGGAAAAAACAAGAGAGCAATTTTCTTTATTCGATAAACAATAACATTTATTCACAAAGGTTAATAACAAATTCCATAGCTGTCAATTGAATATCAAGAAAAGTCAATGGTTCTCTTGAAAAATGCAAAACAACAATATGCAAATGAGATTTTCATTCTATATAGTGAAATTATAGTATTTACATAATAACATTTTAATTTCTCTTTTTCAATAAAATAGATCTAACAGTGTTAGCAATATGTATATCTGACAAAAGTGCAAAATGCACCAAGAAAGACGTCGATCAGTGTGTTTTAAGTTTACCATGGGCTATTTTAATCTTAAATTAACCTGTGCTGGCCTCCAATGATCTTGTGGGTCAGCACCACCTATCCTATCATGTTTTTTTTGTTTTTTTTTCCCTGGTTAACCCCACTTACTAAATTACCTCCAAGAATGTAAATGTTTGGCTATAAAATGGGCCAAAAAAGTTAATTGAATCCAAAACTGACCTCTGGGACGATTCTGCATAAAAGAATGGTCGAAATTTACCAAACAGAAATTTTGCATGTATGGCTTGGTTTTGTAACTTAAAAATAAGAACCAAATTTGATTGCAATCAGCACATACGCATGCATTTATCTTTGTTTTGTTCTCAATGCTAAATTTTAGGAAAAAAATGATAAAATCGAATTATATTGTTGAATGAAGAAGTATTTTTTTTGCTATCCTGCTAAAATTTTGTTCAGAATCAATCATCAAGGAGATTGGAAAGGCTAACTAACATTGTTATTTGGAAGAGTTGCCAAACTAATTAGTTGAAGCCTTTTAAACTAGAGACGAATGCATGTATGGAAAGAATGCAATCATAGACAAGAAACACAGAGGTTTTGCTTGTTCAAATATTAATGTGCAGTACTGTAATATATAAAGTACTGTTCATGCGGATTTGAACAAGCACACGCCAAAGCCTTAGTGTACATTCCCAGAAATGTCATTTTTTGCTTGTTATAAATGAATGTAATCTATGCCTATGTTTTCTTATTGAATTTGGTTTGCTTTTTATCCAGGTACAATTACTTGTGCTGGTCTTGCTGTTGATTGGGTGGGAAACAATTTGTTTTGGACTGACCAACGTCTTCAGACTATCAATGTTATTCGCTTGGACAAGAAAGAAAGCTGGAAGGTCCTTCCAGTCAACAGCACTCACCCTAAAGCCATTGTGGTGGATCCTTTAGAAGGGTAGGTTGAATAAATTCTTGTCTTTATCTTTTGTTCCCTTTGGCCATCTTAAAAATATCTATAGCTTCTCAGGCAAAGCAATGTACTGGTGTTCCTAAACCACCCTCGTCCCCAGCACATAAAATCTTTTTTTTTTTTCCTCAAATTTAATTTCATGGCCGCTAAAATAGCGGAGCCCCCAGGCAACTGCCCAGTGTGCTCATGCGATAAGAGGTCCCTGCTCAACGAGGTCCCTGCTCAACACCAGTGAATCCTGTCATTTTTTATGAAAATCTTCCACAGTCAAAATCTTTTCCGTTTGCCTAGAGCAGTGGTTCTCAAACTGTGTACTGCGGCACAATAGTGTACTGTATCTCACCATTTTTTTTGCAACTGTCTGACAAGTGTGCCATGTAAATATTTCTAAATATGCAAACATGTATTTAGATGTTTGAACATCTTTGTGAGAATTCAACCTTTTTATTGACATGAAAGAAAAAAGGGGTGATGAGTACGTATATCAGTATGCTGATAAAAAAGTTTTATTCATTGACTACTGAAATGTTTTTGTCTAATTCATTTCATTTTTACAGTTTTCTGTTTTCTTTGTTTTCTTTTTTCATTCTCTCCATTCTTTTCAATTTGCGGTTTTTAAAAAATATTTTAGTATAAAATTTATTAATAGATATTTATATCTATATTTCTAATTTCAAACATCTTGCTTGATGCAATCCATCTTAGCTTCTCTAAACAATCTCTGGAATAAATGTGGTCATTTTGCAAACACAACTTTGACCTTTTTACATATTTACAAAAAGGACCTCAATGGTTTTCTTTCAGGCTTATTTTTGAAGAAAATTTAACCCCCTTTTTTTCTTTAAAAAAAAGTGCCAAAATAGCTAGATATAGCTCCAAAATAGCTAAATCTAGTTCCAAAGCAGCTAGATTTTGTCACAGCTCTATAGTAATCCTCAATATCCACGTTATAACAGACACCTGTGATAGTAATAACACCTTCGCTCAGAAGTTCAGATGGGAAGAAGGCTGGAGGGTAGAGTGGCTGAAACAGGATAAAGACAAGGTTACTGATCTGAAAGAATCAATGTATGATAGTAATAACACCTCCTCTCAGAAATTCAGACACATGCTTTTTGTTTTTTGTCTTGTATACCCATGTTTGTTCATTTTTTTTCCAGCTACATTTACTGGACAGACTGGGTTTATTATCCAAGTGATTCGACAGCTTCTGCCACAAGTATGAGGGCATCAGCTACAATACAAAGAGCAGATATGGATGGCTCCAACAAGATAACATTTGTACCAAAGGCAATCATATTCCCTACAGGGCTTTTCCTGGATACTGCAAACAAGGAACTCTACTGGGCTGACTCTTCATTTAATCGTATTGAAAAGATCAGCCTTAACGGATCTAAGGTGAGACAAACTTTTGTTACCTGACAATTTAACTTTTAGTTTC
>VCCN01003977.1:7071129-7083610 GCA_006491835.1 Architeuthis dux
ATTATTATTATTATTATTATTATTATTATTATTATTTCAAATGTTTGGTAGCAGCTTGTCAATTTCAAAAATTTGTATATTGATTTTTAATTTGGCTTAAGACTAAGTCAATCAGTTCTTACATCAAATAGTCACTTTTCATGCTACGTTCACAGTGAAAATATCATTGCTTGAAATATATATAATACAGTTTGTGCGTAAAGTTTCTCTGAATGTTATGCCACAGATTTTAGAAGCAATGATATTTTCACTATGAACGTATCATGAAAAAGGACTATTTGATGTAAGAACTAATTATTTTACTTCTATGGATGTCAACATCCAATCAAAGTCAAAGATCAGAATACAGGCCTCCCCTGTTATAACGTGATTCGTTATAGAGCGGTTTGCATTATAACGCAGGTGGATGATAGACACCAAAATATCAATCTAGCTCCAAAATAGCTAAATTGATCGCAGCTCAGTTGTAACACGGTTGGCTTTCTTGAACCCCAACACTCATGTTATGAATTCCTAACAATGAATAATCTGCTTCCTCTCTGTAAAATAACATCCAGTTATGATTATACACTAATTTGAATTTAATTTCAAGCTTGATCAATTCAGTGCTGCATCTCAGCTTAATAGTAAACTGTAGGGCTGAAGCAGTGTTTCTTCAACTGGTGAACGATGGCTGAATGAAACCTGAAGGGCGAAAGACTTCATTTACTCAGATATTTATATTTTTTCTCTTCTTGAAAAAAGTAATTTTTGTGATAAACAATGTTGTTTGCTAAATTAATGTTAACTAGAAAAATTCTTATAATCTTTTGTGTTAATTATTTTGTCACTCAAGTTTTCTTTCGGGATTTTTAGAATGTTCAAAAAACATGAATAAAATAAACACTTAGGAAATAAGTTAATTTATGCTTTTTGCTCATCATACAAAATGAATTAAAATTATATACAAAGGAGTATAAGATGAAAATGATAATAAAAAAAAACATAAGGAAATTTACTGTTACATACTGGGGGGTTGAGGATAAACTTTGTTGGGTGGGAGATGATGGAAGACTGGAGAGAGACGAATGGTTTCATTGAAGAAAACAAAGCCAGAGTTATAAGATATTACATTCGTTTTTCTAGTGCACTGTCCGGGAATCTGTTCATTAAGGAATGTGAGAGATTTGCAGAATCTACTGTTTATAACTTGTCAACATTCATTGTAGTTCTAGCTCCTCTCGGCCATACAATTGTTGAATTTCGACTTGTCAAAGAAACTCAAACTGTGAAAGTTTACAATTATGTGGTTTTTCTTTTAAACTCAAAGTCACATTTTGTCTTCTTCGTCGACTCCATTATGTAATTTTGTATTCAACGGACAATTTGTCCTTGATAGTTTAATAACAAACATACATTCCAATCTGAATGTTTCCAATTGAATCCATTTTCATCTCGGTCGAATTGCAACGAGTTAGATAAAATTCTTTACTTGACATTTCAATTTTAGCTAAATAAAAACAATTCATTTGTTTACATTTACCAACTTATCCTGATACCTACTTCAGGTTTTGTTATTGTTTCATAATATCATGCGATTATATCACGTATTCTTTATGAGTAATTATTTTCTCTGTACTTACTAATAGAATTGCATACTTCTAAAATCTTCAACAACATAACATTAGTCATGGGTGAATGAGATTTTGTAATAAAGACTCGAGAGTGAATGACACTGAAATAGTTTTAAAAACACAGGGCTAAAGGTTCTGAATTGAACAATGGAGTTTAAAATAGGTAAAAATTGAGATGCCTTACTTAAAAAGAGGTTAGTTATTTAAAGTTAGGTATGTTGTTTTCTGTTTAGTATTATAATTTTATTTCTCTTTGTGCAGCCTGTGCAAGTGCTGACATCTGATAAGAACTACATCATCCAGCATCCATACGACCTGGTGGTCTTCAACAGAATTCTTTATTATACGGCTTCTGGCTCTCTCAACTCTTACAATCTTGACACTCATGAACACATCACTCTACGAAACAACAGCATCTTGTCACATGACCTTGCATTATTCACAAAGAAAATTCCTCCAGGTACAATTGACAATTATGTGTTTGTCTTTTTTTCTTTTCTTTTTTTTTCCTTTTTTTTCTTCTCTTAATTTATATATAAGAATTATTATTACATAATACACTCACTTGTAGAAATTTTGGGATTTACGCTGCAATGTGCCTAGTAATGTAATCATACATACACAGGGCAGACAAAAAACGCAGTCAGAACAAGATTTAATATCCACTGACAAACTTGGAATAGGTTTGATTGATCAAAAAATAACGACAGTCAAGCACTATTAAAACACTATGCGAATCACCATTCTGACAAATTTAAAAAAGACTTTACACTTATATGAAGCCTATACAATCGCATTTTTAGAACAGTGTAAACCAGTCGACCTAGATATACGCGAAAACCACTGGAAAGACAAACTCATAAATTGGAATTGCTTTGCATAACATTAAATTTACTTATTCATAATTAACTGTGGTGAAGAAGTGGAAATGGCCTTGCCCAGAGGAAATGGCCTGCTGTCTGTTTTGTGGAAGGTCCAGGAAGCAAAAGCCGAATGAACAAGTCGTCGACAGTTGTAGATGAGTGACATGTATGTGGAGTGCTAGCAACCCGGATGTGGCAAGGTTTTGGCTATAAAAGGCCAGGCGGCAACAATTCGTCAGTCCGTTCTAGACTTGCCAACCAAAGCCACGTTGGAGTTGTACTGTGAATTACGTTGTAGCGTCTCGGATTTTGTGACAGTGGTAATAGCTTACCAGTGATAAGCGAGGAGGTGTTCCTTGAAGGTATCGTTCCGGTGCTGCACCATTGACATGCCATTTGACTTATTGCATTGAATTGTGTCAGTGTTTTCCCCCAACCCCTTGGAAACTACATTAACTATTCAAAAAAATGTTTGTTTTTGTTGTAATAAAGTTTAATTTTTCATATTTAAATTATTTTTAAAAAAAATAATGTTTCAAACTATTTTTTTTCTTAGGTAGCACTAAATGTAGTAAAAACAATGGAGGTTGCAGTGATATGTGTTTGACTCTACCCGATGATAACTATGTCTGTGATTGCCCAGAAGGAAACGAATTGGTTGATGATAAAACATGTCAACGTAAGGACAATATTTATATTTATTGTTTTGACACCTAATGATGCAAACATGTTTAATAATGAATATAAGTGTTTAATAATGAATATAAGTGATCCTCTTATGTAAGTGGACAAATGCATGCCTCTAAAATCTCATGAAGAGGTTGGTAAATGAGTAGCACACAAGCATAGACAATCTACTATAACAACACACGTGTGTATTTGTATATTTATTTTGTGTCTATATAACACCCCAAATCAATTGAATAAACATTGTTACTAAAGGGACATTACCTACTTAATGATAATGTAGAAGAGTTGTGCCACTTGCATAATTTTTTCGTATCCATATATTTCATATATACCATCTTTTTTCCCCCACTAGTTGATAATATAACATTCCAGAAAACTGACAACTGTTTTTCTTTGCACTTGTAAAACCTTTCCTCTCTTCAGATTGACCCTGCTGAATTTAATTCCTGGCTAAAATGAGTAGCAACATGAGTTGAAAATGTCCTGCCTCTAACTTCAAGAAGAGTCATTAACATTCCAACTTTTGTTCAGACAAATGAATCTCTCCTGAACTTTTTTCTGATGTTGTCAACACATTTCAGCTGATCCGATCTTTAGCCCATGTCAGGTGTACATTCCAAGGTTTGCTCCTTTTTTTATTTTTTTATTATACACCATGACAAGGGCTGAAGATTGGATCAGCCAAAATGTGTTGACAACATCAAAAAAAGGTAAGGGATTCAATTGTTTCGAACAAAATTTTGAATGAGTAACAAACTTTGGTAATATTCAATTATATTGTGGTTAATTCAAATAGCTTCTAAGGCTTACAGAGTTATCTCCCTTTTTCTCCAACTTTAGTTAAATTTAGTTCAGTTCAAATGTAGCATAGTGACGTGATAATAACTTGCATACATATAAATACAGATGCAGGGGTGCACAAAAATGATGCAAGGATTGAAGTCTCGTTTATAGAGTAAATGTGTTTATTTCCGTCACTCGTCCCATATAAGTGAAATACAGTCACAATATCGTAGCAGTTTCCAAAATATCTTTTTTTTGTTTTTTTTTGTTGTCCCCAGAGAGGAAAAGGGGTTCAGAACATAATGCCTACTTCATCACGCCTAATTAACTCTGGCACGCGTTCTGACATGACCCAGCCACTAACCCTCTGTGTCATATTTCAAGATGATAACTACATTCCCTTACATTATCTCTCGTCTCTCTCTTCATCTCGCTTTATTCCTTTCTTTCTTCCTCACTTCCGTTAATTTTACTTATCTGTCCAACAACATCTGGCTTTTGATCAGCGATCATCTTAATGTGTTTTCAAACTGTCATTCCTAGACCATAATCTGCTAACTTGCGTCGCCTGCGACATGGGTTCTTTTTGCGAATGGTTGTCAACGTCCTTAATGTGTTTTCGAATGTCACTTACAAGATTATAAGCTAACTTGCGGCTACTAATGACTAAAAAATAGCGTTAACCTGGTATCCTATCCTATCCCGCTCTGATCGGTCATTTGACCTCTGACACTGAGAAGCGCCCTAGCCTGGGAAACAAAACGTATCAACTTTACTTTTCGACCGGGAGAAAATTTAACAAGACTATTCATTTTCTTATTAAAGCTAAAAATGAACTATCGACGACTAAAAGTTAATTACTAATTTCCTTTCCTTACTAGAGAAATTAAATGAACCTAATTAAGTCACCTGTACTCATCATAATATATATCTACATATAAAAACTCATCACCGGTCTCTCTCTATCCTATATTGTAACACAAGAAGTTCAAAGTAAAGTTGGTTAGGGTCACTGAAAGCTGAACCAGCAATTCGACACATCTGACCCCCTCTTCCAAAGCGACTTACATGAATTTGTTTGGAGAAATTCTATAAAGGACAAGTCTAAGGCTTTTAATCATTAAGAAAATGATTAAAAGACTTAGATTTAGACAGCTCTTAATTATATTTACATTAATAAAAATTCTTTAATAAAATTACTTTTTTGTTTTTTGGAAAAAAACTGATTTTATGAGTGCAAACTATGATCTGATCAAAACGGATATAATCCTGCAAGATATTTTTCAAGAGAGATAACTCTGTAAGCCTTGGTTCAAGAGAGATAACTCTGTTAGCCTTATAAGCTGTTTAAATTAACGACCATAAAATTGAACATTACCCAAACGTTTCACAATTCATGCCAAATTCGTCATCCTAAAATGATTTTTGTTTCTCTCTCTTAAAAAGTGATTAAGGGATACAAACAACCCGAGAAATGCAGTGCCCAAGATGAGTTTGCTTGTAACAATGGACAGTGTATCACAAACTTGTGGGTTTGTGATGGAGACAATGATTGTGAAGATAATTCGGATGAAAACAGTACATATGCAAAAAGAGATTGTGGTGAGTATTACTCTCTCTTTTATTATCGTGTAACCAGTGAGATAGAAGTCTGTACACATTTGAAAATGTAATAATTTTCTTTTTCTTATTATTCCAGGCACAGTGCCATGTGGGAATATGATTATGTGCAATAATCACAAATGTATCCCCCCTCAATGGATGTGTGATGGAGAGAAAGATTGTCCTGATGGAGGGGATGAAGCACCTGAGAACTGCAACAGATGTAAGTCTCTTTCTTACTGAGATGTATTTATTAAAACCCTTGCCATCAAAAGATGAAATATTTAAGTAATTTTGCAATTACGTAAAAGCTTAGAATATAAAAAGGTGTGAAGCTATTTCAATTTGAGAAACTGTCACAGAATTCAAATATTATTGTGTACAATCATATTTCTCTTACAAATAATAAAATAGACTTCTAAAGGAATTTCTTTGGGTGTTACTGGCAAAAAATATAGACATATTCTCGGTGTATTATATTCTATGTTGTACTTACTGTATTGACTGCTAATGAGTAATTAGTAAAGTAATTTTACTACAGTTACTTTCATTTTCATACTACAAATGATATTATTAGTTATTTAGTTAGTCTATGAGTAACTATTTGATTTAGAAAACTGTTTCTGCTATATTTCCCTCATAACTGATAGCTGTGTCAGTGTCTTAACCTATTACCTGCGAATGATGAAAATTTCCATCATTGTCGTTCTATGGCTAACACAATAAAATTTACATTTTATTGTGGTTGATGGCAACTCGGTTCTATCTGCGAGTCGGGGCTTTTATCTTGCAATGGGTAACTCTTACTCTTCACCACCTTGTGCAGTTAGGGGGTTAATAACTAGACTTGTTCTGTTCATAGATGTGGTATTCTACTAATTCACCATTAATGTAACAACACTGCTTTATTCAAATTAGTAATACCAGGTGAGATAAGGTTTAGACACAACTACTCATTATTAATGAGCTGCAAATTGAACCATTAAGGCTCAGAATTTCCAATCTGGTAAATATCGGGAAATATGAATTTTAAGGATGTTATAAAAATAAGATGTTCAGTTGTATCTCTGACACTAAACTGTTTTTTGTTTTACCCTAATGTTTGTCACAGCTCGTGAATGCCCTCCAGATCATCGAATGTGTGGTGGTGTTGGCAGATGTATTCCTACAAGTTGGTGGTGTGACCATGACCAGGACTGTTCAGGGGGAGAAGATGAGGATGACAACTGCTGTAAGTCAGTTTTTCTGAATCTGCAATCTTATTTACATGTATCTTCCAATAATCCTGTGTCAATTTATTTCTCTACTTTCCACCTATAAATCTGACTAGAGTAATTTCAAGAGGCAGACAATGTAATTTAGAATTTTGGAAATTGTTAAGTAGCCTCCATACACTTTGTGCAGTGGTTTTTACCCCTTTTTTTACACCATGACCCACGTTACTCCATGACCCACCCCGACAGCTCAAAAGACTTGATATTCCCCTCATAAAAAGATTATTCAATTATATATCGTGTGGCAAATTCTTTGTAAATTTCTTTATTGGGTGAAATTTAGTAACAACGCAATCAACTCATCGCTTTGGTACCTCACTAAGTTAATGAGTTAAGCATTAGTGACTACGGAATCTATAGTAAAATTAGTAATTAAAAGTATTCTATAATTAGGAATTAATCAGCTAAGCCTTAACACGGCTCG
This sequence comes from Architeuthis dux, assembly GCA_006491835.1. Classification (NCBI taxonomy): domain Eukaryota; kingdom Metazoa; phylum Mollusca; class Cephalopoda; order Oegopsida; family Architeuthidae; genus Architeuthis; species Architeuthis dux. The sequence continues at coordinate 7,078,379 of VCCN01003977.1, forward strand.
GTTTTGCACTACGAAACGCTTTTTTGCTCTTCATCCCCAAATTCCAAATTTCTCCCCTAATATATTTAAATTGGCTTTAGTGTTTAATAACTGATATCTTTTTTTTTTCTCTCTCTCTCTCTTCAGCTTATTCTACTTGCAAACCTGACTATTTCCAATGTACAAATGGCCGATGCATTCCATATGACCACCGTTGTGATCGGGAAAATGATTGCCCTGATGGATCAGATGAGGTAAATTTATTTTTCATCTTTTGCTAATATGAGTAGACACAAAATTCATATTCTTGGAACTAGTAATCTTGTGCTAGAATCAATTATATAATTGACAACAAAAGTCTGGTTGATGCTGTTCACTCTTCAATCTTGAAGATAGAAAATTAAAGATAGATGAGAGAGGTGACCAGCATTTTCATGGGTGACGACATCTCAGCAACTTACTGATTGCCTCACCAACAGAGGTGCATGCACACAGCAACTCGGAGCTGCTGTTAGTAGAGACTAGTGGATTACACTGGGACAGATTTGCATGTGTATTACTTACACATTAAAAAATAATGAAGTGAAAAAGAAGGAAGCGAGATGTGTTAACATGAGTTATTGCCCTTGGACTAAGGTATAAAAGGATGTCATCTCAAGACAAAGAAGAGTAATCCATGATAAATTAATGTTCAAAATATGCTTCTTTTTCCCCTGCAAATAGTCATCTTTTAGAACATCAACTAAACACACTGAACTGCAGAGGATACAAATAGGAAAGAGGAATCATTATTAATGAAAGATTTTTTTTTGTTTTAATTACAATTATCAGTATTTAATTAATTTTTCACTTTCCTAATGAAATTTTCTTTCAAGATTTGTTTATTAAAGATAAAATTTCCAATTGACCTTGAATGTTTCAGATGAACTGTAAATATCAGTGTGACCCTGGACGTGAATTCAAGTGCAAAAATTCAAGTCTTTGTTTTCCGTTAATCTTCCGTTGTGATGGAGAAATCAACTGCCCCGATGCTTCAGATGAACTTGGATGTAGTGAGTACTGACTTTGATTTTAAATGGATTGAGCTGTTTTAAATGCATATTCTGACTTCATAAAATAATTTTCAAATAATTAGATATATTGTGCAGTGAAAATTGATGAAAAACCAATGTTATAAAATTCTGCATTTTACTCAGTGAGCAAAGAATTAGAATATAAGGATTGACGAAAAACCAATGTTATAAAATTCTGCATTTTACTCAGTTGAATTATTTCTATGAGAAATTGTTTTTACTGAGCCAAAAAAAGTTACTTTTAACTTGAGCAAAATTTGAGAATAATAATTTCATGTAAATATTTTTTAATTCAATGCATGATTTGTTATGTTAACTCTTTCCTCTCTGGCAGCCATGTTTGATTACTTGCCGACTGCCTTCTCTAACATTGTGCCTCTGTGCCCCAAAGCTAATTTAACATCAGCTTTTGCTGACCAAAAAATACAATGGGCAGTAAATAAATTGCTATATCTCTTTTAATATTAAATGTACGCTTACTAAATTTTCAATGATTATTCCCAATGTATCACTTCTAAGTCCGGTGAAATAAAACCATGGAAAAGTTAATTGAAAAAGGTATTATTATCGATTGATTGGCATTGTTATGATTTAAATTTGTGTATGATTTAAATTTTTTTAGTAAAAAATGTTTTCATCAATTTTTATCATTTAAAAAAAAGTTTTGTGGTTTATTTTCAATATCAATCACACGCCTGGAAGCGTTATCAGGGAGGAAAGAGTTAAAACTGACAGCATTGTTTGTGAAGATGTAGACATGTTCAAATGCTGACATGCCTGTTATTTATTAAATATTTCAAGTGGATTCATTTGGAAGATAATTGTATAATTATACATAAATATTAAAAGCTTTATCTATGATTCTTGATCACTTAACTCTTCAATTCATGAACAGCTTGAAACCACCCAGTGGAACTCTTCAATGAAGAGAATTTTTTAAACTGGAACCCGTGTGAATTGAATAAAAAAAAAAGAATTTTTAAATTACCTAAAAATGCAAGGAAGTAACTTTGATCAGAAGTTATTGATTTAAAATTTGAATTCTTTTTTAATATATATATTAAGAGTTAAATTTGTTTTTCTCTGTAAAACCTTTTGTAAACTTTCTTTATTTACATAAAATATCCAAGTTATATTTTACCAAATCAGATGATGTGTCCTTAAAATTTATCAATGTTGGTTGATGTTGATTACATTCTTTGTATAGAATAATTCTTTCTTTTTTTTCAGACAACAAAAGGCATGATTGTCTAATTAATCAGTTCACATGCAGAGATGGTTATTGCATTCCTGATGTGTGGAAATGTGATGATGAACTTGACTGTGATGATGGTTCCGATGAACATAACTGTAAGTTGATTAATTCTTTCTGAATTACAGTCAAACCTCAGTTATCTGAACTTCAATCATCAGAATTTTGGATTATCCAAATTCTGGATTAAACAAACAAGATTTCAAGATCCAGTGAATGTTTAATTAGCCATACTGTTGTGTAATCCGACACCCGAGAATAGTACTGGTACAATAGTTTTGTTTTGTAAGCCCCTTGCAAGCACCTCCATTTTATTTGTAAAATATCATGAATTTCGAGCAATATCCTGTGTTTGTTTAATGATTAGAACAGTACTCCCACCCGTCCAGTTTGAATAATTTTAACTGTACATTATGTAGTTTTTTTTTTTTGGTTTTTTTTCTGTCACCACTTCAGTCTATTAGATGCATCCTATCTTGATTTTAATCAGGGTTTCAGTTTGTAACAAGTGATGTTTATTTCAATAAAACCTCCATTTCATTTGGTAATTTTGTGACATTCACCTCAAGCATTAAATTGTAATTTAGTACAGTTTATGTTACTTCTTGTCATAAGGCACATTTATGTTACTTCTTGTCATAAGGCACATTTATGTTACTTCTTGTCATAAGGCACATTTATGTTACTTCTTGTCATAAGGCACATTTATGTTACTTCTTGTCATAAGGAGTGTTATGTAATAGACTAGCTGAAAACATTCCCTATGAGCAGTGTGTAAATTGACCTTTAGCGACAAGTGTTAATTCTCTTGAATTTTTATATAAACTGGTCCATTATTATATGTAAAAATGAATAAATGAATCCAAAAGAGTCAATTCACTTGCGTTGAATTTTTGGGATATATATATAAATTCTTCCGACAGAAATATGTCTGATAAATCTAAGCACCAGAATACTCATGTTTTTTATTCTACAAAATATGTTTGTAAACTCCTGTTTCGAAACCAATCTGGTCAATTTGGGCTTTCAGCAATTTCTTAGTGTCACATTTAATCCAGGCTTCAACTTTCCATGAAGCAACAGCTTAAACTCCTTTTGTGTTCTTAAATTTTGATTTTTAATTACATTTCTTTCTTCTATAAAAGGTTCTGAAGGAGGCTGTACTGAGAAACAGTTTATGTGCAGCAAACACCAATGCATTCCTCAAAACTGGGTATGTGATGGCACCAACGATTGCAAAGATCACTCGGATGAAAAACACTGCCGTAAGAACATTTCTTCTCTTTGCTCATATACTTATTAAAATGGAATTTAATACTTGAAAAATTAGCATTAAATAACTAATTTTGTTTACTCTTTCTGTTCTTCTTTTCTAGCCCACCATACACCTTGCAATTATCCCAACCAAACGTGCAAAAATGACACTTTTGTTTGTTTGACACCTGAAAAATTGTGCGATGGGCAGTTTGACTGTTCAGATGGGTCTGATGAAGGTGGATTTTGTGGTGAGGATTTTTTTTTTTCTTTTTTGTTAAGGAATCCTTTTTTAAAAATACAGTCCTACATTGATTTATCCCCGACAGACTAACTTCTGCTTGCAGATATGTCAGACGTCCCCATAAGGGCTCAATAAAAAATGTTCTGTATAACATTTTTCTAGTCTCGTTAGCATATGAGACACCAGCATCCAACAGGACATCATGTTCCACACTGTCTTTTGTTTATGTATATCTTGTTGGCTAAGATCTGAAAATATATCTGTATATATATTTTATAGGTACCGTTTAATTTTGTACATCACATTATAATCAGGTAAAATATTTATATTTTATTAACTATGGTCCTTAGACATGTGTATATGACGGTTTCAGTAAATATGTATGTGTGCAATACGTATATTTCATTTCACCCTATAATGGTCAACTTACACCTAGGTCAAGTTATGTCCATCCTTCCAGAACGTAATCTGGATGCAAGTCAATGCATGGCTGTATATAGATTAAAAAATACCATGGGTTTCTCTTTGTCTGATTATCAATATTTAAAGAGACTTTTATATTTAAACTCATTTCATGAAGCACTGCTGTCAACTATGCCATCTCAGCTCAAGACGTACATTCACAAGTCTTTAATAATATACAGTAAGTAGTGCCTTTAAACTGCTTAGGTTCCAAATATCATAAGGGCATTAGTGTCCCAGTTGGAGTTTGAACTTAGATTGCCAAGTCCTTTCTCCGAGCCATTATCTGCTCAGCAACCCCGCACCTTCTTAAGACTACAAAATAACTTCTATACTTCTGTATATCAGCACTTATTGTAAAACTCTATCTTGTATTTTGATTTTCAGTGTTTGATGAATTGGGAACTTTTCATTTTTAATTGAGGACTTCAGTGTCTCACGTGTGCTATTGGCCGTACATGAATACTGACCAGCTTTATTGACTACCATAAACTGTCACAATTGTCTTCAAAAGTCAATTAAGAAGAAAAAAATGATTTCATTGTTTTATCTAGATCAGGTTTTCCCAACCTGGGTGATATCACCCATCGGTGGGCGATTTCAACTGTTGGGTGGGCGATGAGCAACTGAACAGAAAATGGTGGGCGATTGGAAATTTTGGTGGGCAATATAGGATTTTGAGTATTAAGGTATTTCAACATATGCTACCCGAAAAATATTCAAAGGAGATATGCAAAGAACCTGTATAAAAAAACCAGAAGGCTAAATGGGAATAACTGGGCCACATTCCTAGATAAGATATAAACATCCCCACAAACAAGGAACACTTTGGTATTTTCTATAGTTTTGAGAAGGGTCACTAACATGCAAATGGTTCTTCGGCCGAAATAACATTTTCTTTTATGGTAGTAGCAGCAGTAGCCGCTTAAGTCAGCGTTATTTGTTACCTCCCTTTGGTATTTTTTACT
>VCCN01003977.1:7090909-7104308 GCA_006491835.1 Architeuthis dux
TTAATTAAAAAAGAAGTGGTTCACAAAATTTGATTTTACTTTTTCAACCTGTTTTGCGCCACGGACTGGTTTAATATTGACAGTATTCTTGCAGACTGCCTGGGATTGTTAATCACGACCAGAATATAAATCACTTATAAGTGGTTAATACACTCAATTTTGTTTTGTAAAAGGGTTTATCTAATGAATTTAATATTAAGATCCAAGGAAATGAATTTGTTTTTATTTTACAAAGAAAATAATAGAATAATCACCAGATCATATTGATTCCCAGCAGCCCAGTAGCACATGCTGGGGGCCAGTACCTGTCTGGGGCCCGGTGGTTGGAGACCACTGACTTAAAGCATAAACTATATGTAAACCATTCACAGCTGTGGTTTAGTTGTAGAAAGTGTGCTAGCACTTGTTAAAAGTTTCAACTAATCTTACTTTGAAATTAGAAAAGTTTGCTTTACTAAAGTTAATAATCTCCCCGTTGTGAAATAGGAAAGATTCAGGTAATGGATGATATTATTACAAATAGTTACCAATGAATTACAGTAAACTCTCATTGTAATGGCACTATTTGATGACAAATGCATTCTAACAGCATGTTTGTTTTTATATCTTCAGAAGATTATTGTTGGAGATTGGTTTGCATGAAGATTTCAGTGCATTATTTTAAAAAATAAGATAATGCTGCCTAAAGTAACACGGACTGTAAACGGATAATAAAAAGTCATTTTTGTCTGTGCTTTTTGGTTTCTTATTATGAATAAACTTTGTATAAAATCTCCCCTTAATAATGGCAATCCACAAGGGTGCCGTAATAATGGTAGTGTCTGCTGTAGTTGATTAATAATGAATTCTAACTTCTTCTTTCGAAGTGGCCCAAAAATCTTAATTTGATCACTTTGGTGGTCTGCAACTTTTTCAGGAAAAACACTATAACTTCACACAAAATTTAATAACTAACTTACATAGGCAGATACCTACAACATTGGCTGCCAAACATTGAGAAAAAGAATGATCTACTAATATTTGCACATGATTTCTTGCTCTCAATGAAACAGTCTTACCAGAATCCATTTGATAGAAAGTGGGGTTTTTTTAGCCACGGAATGACTACACTAATAAAATAGCTTTTGTTTGTATTGAGAAAATCTTATTAACTTATTTTATTATTAGTTTAATATCTTCTCATTGAGTCCTACCAGGGCCATCTCAAGAATATTTGGGGACCTGCGGCAAAGCAATGTTCTGGGGTCCCTAACCACCTCTCGGCCCTAACACATTAAAATTAAGTTTTTATTTTTCAAATTGAATTTCGGGGCCCTTAAAATTGCAGGGCCTATGGGCAATTGCCCAGTATGCCCATACAATAAGACTGCCCTGAGTCCTACCCATTTAAATGAAAACAAAATGTTGAATAATTTTTATTTGAATTCAGGCCAACAAATTTAATGGAACAAATGCAACAGTTATCCATAAAACAGAATCTCAACCATTTGATATCCACGTACTACATCCAAAAAGACAACCCTGGGGTAAGTAACACATGTCTTAAATAAAACTTTTCATCGGTGAATTTTTAGTTTTTGATCAATATTATTGTACAATATCATTAAAAAAATCATCAAAACAAGTCTTTTAGAAAAATCAAAATCAGTTTATCTTTTCCCCCCCAAAATGTTGAGACAACATTTTTGTATTAAATTCTTGAAAGAAACAACATTGTGCGATATTGATGAGTGTTACATGAAGGTACGACTTGCATTTGTACGGATAAGATTATAACATTTTTGTATTAAATTCTTGAAAGAAACAACATTGTGCGATATTGATGAGTGTTACATGAAGGTACGACTTGCATTTGTACGGATAAGATTAACCCCTCAATGGAAACAATTGTTTTCACTAAGCGTTTCATTTTGGGTTGTATTTCTTTTGTTTTTCCAATGCAGGTACTACATGCATAAAATTACTTTAGAGGGATGGACATTTCCATCCTATAAAGGATTTCTTTTTCATGCCCATGTTAACACGTGATGTTCTGAAAATGTGAAAACAAATATATCTGGGATAATCCGTTGAGGGGTTAATGCATAATAATTCTCTATATAATAAAATTGTATCTTATCAACATTTTATCCCATTCTGCTTTTGAAGTGATTGTTTTTCTTCTCTTTAAGCAACATTATTTTTGAGTTTATATCTGCTATAATTTTATTCATCTAATCTTTATGGTGTAAAGAGTTTAAAACCCAATGATGGATTTGACAGCTACTATCCGTGAAGAGAGTTTTTATTTACTTCAGAGTAAATAAAATAAGTAGATGACCCAAAAGTTCTTTGTTTTATTGACAGGAAAGATATCGGATTCCTTTTTGATAAACTCATATACTTTCACTAGACATCTACTCCTTTTTTTTTTTCTTTTTCTTTTTTTTTTCTTTTTTTTTCTCTCCATCCATGCTTTGTAGACTATTGGCCTATATCATGGCTTGGCTTCATGAATAAAGATTTGTAGCGTTTTTTCCAAGTCTTGCAGGCTCTCCGGTGTCAGCAAGGCCTGTACGTGACTAGCCCAAAACTTCAACATGCAGTGTTGAAGTTTTAGGCGAGATGCGGCATGCACACTGCCAACCCCATCCTTTAAATGAAGGGTTTGCATGCCATGGCCCACCGAGGTGGGGACAATAGAAGAAAGGTCCCTAGGTCGTATGTTTTGTTTAGTTTCCTTCTCCTGGCAGATGCCCGAGCCAGCTGAAATGTTTTATGTAAATGCAATTGCCTTATATAAAGCTCTTCTAAATAAGCTACCAATCTTTTGGCTTTATATACAATTTGATTTTGATAATAATAAATTCAGTATTTTAACAATCGGGAGTAACATTGTAATACTGAATATTTTCTTTTTCAGCACCCAATCCATGTGGCAATAACAATGGAGGATGCTCTCACTTGTGTCTTCTTAGTCTCGGAGGTACTTTCAACTGCCATTGTCCCTACCTTACAAAACTTAAATCCGACAACAAGACATGTGAAGGTAAGATATGATTCTGGAAAAAAAATCTAGACTTTGTTTTGTGAACATTGTTGATAACGTTACAGGTAGATTTAATTGGTGTAACAAGTAAATGTAACATAGATAACATGTAAATGTAACATAGATATTAGAAACCGTCAACTGCCAACCAAAAGGTTTATTCAGTTTTTAAGTGGTTCTGCTTGGCCTCACCAGTGGAGCTAGAGGGCTGAAAATTTAAACATTTATTCGTTATGTCTAGAAAAAAAGATGTTTTGTTTTTTTGAAAATTCAGATTTTCTTTTAGTGATCACCGTTCAATAATTGATCACCAATAAAATTGTCATGTAGCAAATATGTCATTCATTTTTATCATCACCAAAGGTATGAATTCAAGGGTGATAACTCTTACCACAACATAAATGTTGTTTTTTCTTCATATGAAACTTTCAGATAATGTTGACATATGAATATTTTACATGTTAGTGTTGGTTTTTTATATATTGATGTTATGTACCAATATTTTTGCTCCAAAAGACATTGGTCACGTGACAGTTTCTATTGAGTGACTAACCAGACCTGTTTTTCAATATTTTACACATTGGAACTTGTGGTAATAATAACTGCTGGTTAATTATTTAACATAGTATGAAAGAATGTTAATTTAGAGCCAAACTGTCAAAGGGAAACCAAAAAAAGAAAGCTCCAAAAGTTGGAAGAATGATTTTGAAATGTGACAATTTCACACCTTTTGGTGTCCCCGACCCCCCCAAAGGATTTGTTGAAATCTTCACCAATTTTTTATCTGTAGAAGTAGTTTGTGTTATTATATTTGATGTATGACTATTTGCTTGTATGGCTTACAAAATGTGTGTGTTTCAAAAAGATACAAACATCTTTTTGAATACTTGTATTTAAACTATTTTAAATCTAAAAACTATTTTGTAAAGACACAAATCACAAAAAGATGCCAATTACACATACATTTTAACATTACAATAGATGTTGAAAGTGATTTCCTTCAACCTGGATGAAGGTTCATACCTGTTTCATTGCATAAATGTTTCATTACATTGGAAAACAACATAGCTGACACAGCACAAAGGAATGGATGCCTGAATGAGGCTAGTGCATGATGCAATCATTTAACTGCTAAATACTGTTGTCTCTGAGTACAGTGTTGTCATGTGAGATAATATTGTAGCATAAAATTTACATTTATCCTTAGGGTTGCATCCTTTATGAAACTCTCTTATTTATTTATTTATTTATTTATTTATATATATGAACAATAGTATATTTTCAGTGTTATCTGTTAAAGTTTTATAAAGGCTACATGATGGCTTCCAACAGGAACATTAATGTCTTCCATTCATCGAATTGACTTGAACAACTTTAATCGTAGAAAGAATCTATAATGTATTAAACTGATTAATGAATGCAGGAAAAGAGGTTAAAAAAGGCTAAATTTAAATTTCAAGGGATGTAACTCAATATTTGTACATTCAATGTTCTCGCCCTTGTTTTTTAATATTTTATTTTCATTCAGTTTTTAGTTGTGTACTCCGAGTGCTTTTTAGTTTTTAATTGTTTTGTTTTATTTTATTTTACACCAGAAATCCCTAACTTTCTGTTGTTTGCTTCGGTCGGTGTTGTTCTTGGAGTGCAACTTGAAGATGCCCATTACAATGTGATGCCAGCCATCACAGTGCCACACGTAGACACACCTTCCGTTGTTGACTTTGATCTCAAGACACAGCAGATCTACTGGGCAGACAAAGTGCGCAATGTCATTAGCAGTGCAAACCTCACCAATATGGGTTCTCATTCGGTCATTATCTCAGGTCAGTCCACACTTTCTATCAAAGTTTGTAAATTTACCCTCAACATTCAGTCATCATTCTCCTAGAAAAAAAAAAACCTTTTTCCTTTGTTAATTTAATGTGCTTTTAATCCACTAGAGTAGGTAGTCCAAACAGTCAGTTTTGGGGGCGAATTTTTCCCTGTTTCTCCAGTGTTCATTCTCCATAATGTTGACTAATACAAAACTGTTATGCATTCCATTATAAAGAATGTCAAATTCTGTATCTGTTGGTGTCTTATTTGTCATGTTTGACTTAAAAGGAATTTTACAGCAAATTTTCAATTTAATGTGTTTCCAGTGCCCAAACTATGCTGTGACGTTTTTTTACTGTGGTCGAAAAAAAAAAAAGGTGTCTATAAATAAATGATTGCTGACACCTCTTCTTTCAATGTATGTCTTTGGAACCAATATCACCTAGTAGAAAAATAAATGTTCTTCAGTTTCAAATAAAATTTAAGCAAGTACACAATGTCTACATATTTTAAAAAAATGATGGCTTTTCAGTTTTATAGGAAGTTGAATAGGCCTTCTTTTTTTTCTTTTTTTTTTTTTTTGTAAGTGTTCAATTTGCTGCAAGTTCGCAAATGAATAAATAATCATAATTAGTGAACTAATAGGAGTAGAGACAAATGAGGTATCAAAATGTTCAGAATAACAAGACCTATAAGGGGAAACAGGCACCAGATGTATAAGATCTTCCTGTAAAAACTCATCGGAGTACCTAATTAGAGACCTTCATATCTTTTGTATGACAGGTGGAAAGTAAGGGTTCAATTTTGCATTAGTTACATTGTAAATAGAACCCCCTCTAAAACCTTGAAAAAAACATTTTTCTCAAAACTGACAAATTTCTGGAAAATAAGGTCTAAGGAATTGAAAGCACATAAAGTTTTTTCTATGAGATGTAAACTCATTAATCCCTTCTGAAATAATAGCTCATTAAAATAGCAATTATTATTCTAAATATTTTTATTCTAAAAATAACTAATTGCATCAATGTAATATTTTAATTTTCAGTTACATTTCTGATTTTAAGTTAATGAAGTCTATATGACCACATTCTTGTAATTTTCATTGTAAAAATAAAAACACATTCAAGTTACCTTTTAACAGTATGGAATCATTTGAATATGGACCCTTCTCTTCTATGATTATTTTTGTAGTTTAAAACTAATTTTTATGTCCAAACTATTACCATATATGCTGGCATATGTTGACTTTTTAAGCATCTAGTATTTTCCCTAATGGATCATATTAGTCTGTTTAGACTCTATGAACTTGACAGTCTGGCGATTATTGGACTAAACTTGAATTAACACCTTAGTTTTGGGGTCGACTTATATGCCAGCATATACAATAGTTTATTATAATATGCTTTGCTGAGGTTATTCTTTATTGCAATTATTCTGCACTGAAATAATTTTGTGTTTCACTTTTTTCTTTGCAAATTGATACTATTTTTCCTTCACTCCTCTCTTTTTAGGCCTTGAAAATCCTGAAGGATTTGCTATTGACTGGCTGTCTGGCAATATGTATTTCACTTCATATGGCGTATCATTTGGTACAATTTCTGTGGCAAGGTTAAATGGTGCCTTCAGAACTGTACTCATTCAACATGACTTGGAAAAGCCCCGTGCTCTAGCTTTGCACCCTGTCATGGGGTGAGTTTTAAATTTTCATTTCACTAAAAGTAACTCTAACAATCATATTTGTAAGTAATCAATATCTGAATAACAGATAAAGATTCTCCAAGTTAACTTACAGTTTGTGTATGTGTGTGTGTGTGTGTGTCTGGTATATTTATAGAGAAGGCAGTGGCTATGAAAATGAGCAACATAGCATATCGCCACCAAGACAGCCTGTTATTGATCAAATCAGGCCGGGTTACCTGGTTGAGTGGGTCTGGTGTTGAGAAACCCAAAAGCCCTGATGACTCTAAGGAAAAAACATCACTGACAACTCATCTTGTACATCTGAAAGATGTATGATTCAAATATATATATACACACACACACGCACGCTGTGCTACTCACAAGTTCAGGGAAATTTAACTGCATGCAAACCAAATGTAGCATGGAATATTGCTGCTACCTTTGGTGAGATTGCTGTATACATGCCCAAAGAGACTACTTTGAAGGAGACCGTGTAAACTGGGTCAACTTTTGGGTAGCACCTTGTGTGTGTGTGTGTGTGTGTGTACACACTTATATAGGTTTTAATGTGAGAAAACATCTACATTGTATTCATGTATTTTTACTGAGATACTGAGAGAGGTGATCTTAAGCCATGATGAATATCTTTTGTGACTTCAGCATAATATAAAGGTTCTTTTTCTTCTTGTAATTGATTCTCCAGATGGAACAATGAACTGTTTTAAAGTGTTTTACCACTGAAATGAATTTTTTTTCGCAGAAAAATGTTATGGTTGGATGGTGAAAATTCTCAAACCATTATCAAGACAGCAACTATGGATGGTAGAGAGATAAAGACAGTTCTTGCAGAAGCCAATATCACAAGTGAGTTCTTTTTTCCGTTCTGACTAAGATGAGGAATTATCGTTATTATTCACTGATTTATTCGGACTACTGGTGTCCTCAACTTGGTTCAGAGGAAGACAAGCGACACCACAAGGACGAGTTGACTAGGAAGAATTAACCGAAACGAGATATCCTCCACCTTAAATGGACATCGGAACGAGAACAATCTATCTCTGCGGATTGAATTTGGTTTGAAATTCTGAGCAGGTTACTGAGTACAACAGACCTTGAAGAAGGCCAGAGAGTACAATGTCCAAAACGATGTGGCAATAACAACCAAGATGAGGACACTATTCTGAATAAACCGGTGAATAACAATGCGTTCTTTTTTGTATAAATTTGAATTTTTATTTCCCTCTTATAAAATAGTGAGCCCATATTGTTGGCATAAGTATTAATAAAACAATGGGTTCTTTATAGTAATTTTAAGTTATTTTCAAATCATCTTCTGGAAATTGTAAATCATTTGCTGCATTTCAAACAGGAAGTCTTTATATAATCCTGAAATAATGAATCTGCATTTGATTTTAGATTTATTTGATAAGCACCCTATTTGGAATACAAGAAAATATATGCACTTTCAAAGGGCTAGGAGCAGAAAAATCAAGCTCTTTTGTAGCATTTATTTTATTATTCATTTTTATTGGGTGAAGTATTGTTAATCATTTTTTTTTTTTACTACTATTTATAGTTGTCTTAATTTTTTCAGTAGCTTTTTATCGCAATTTTACCTACAGTAGTGAGTAATAGCGCGGATCGGAAATAAAGAATAGTCTCTCTGAGACTCAAACTCACGTACCTCTATGCAAGAGTGAAGTCGGGTTAATGCCCTGCAGCTCTTACCAACTGAGCTACGAGAACTAGCTCGCTAGCAGAAGTCCAAATCAAATCTTTGAACGTACCCTCTATCCTGATCTCCCTACACCATGTTTGGGGTTTTTTAACAAGAGAGGAATTTCACAATTCTATAAAGTGCAGAAACTGTACTGAAAATAACATTCTGAAATTTTGTTTATGCCATTTTTAAAAGTTACTGAATTCTATTTAATATGGTTCTCATTGGTTGTAAATGTATAGGTTTTGAGAGGTTGGTTAATGCAAGAGTGTATCTTTTACATTTTTTTCTTAATAAATTATGTTCTTCTTTTCATTCTATTATTCTAAATTCTTTTTGTTCTATCTGACAGCATTTTCCATTGATCGTAAACTGAATAAAATTTATTATGTGACGAACCAAGCTATAAAATCGGCCAATTTTGATGGCACCAACATCACCACATTGGAGTTGAAGAGCCTGGTCAACCCTTCCCACTCGGTACCAACATACAAAAATTCGCAGGCCCAGAAACTATTGAACTTCACCAAAGGAAAAGGTTTACGAAACCCACCTCGTACCATCACTGTATTTGGGGATAACATTTACTTTGCCAGTGAGACACTCATTGGTAAAATCTCCATTTCTAAAGGAGAAGTTGAAAGCTTGAGAAACAACAGAAGAAATGTTTTCTCGCTTGTTGTGCATACGAAGGCTGAAAAAACAGGTGCGTTTTAAAACTTTATTCCTTTTTGAACGAACGTTTTTTGTAAATGCACAAATAGTTAACGTCTAGATCAGTGGTTCTCAACCTTTTTTTGCTCCCCCCCATCTGACAGCTCCAAAATTTGATGTCCCCATTACTATGAAAAAGAAAGTAATTCAATTATACAGAGTATTGTCCAATTTTCCAGTTGTTAGGGAAGTAACTTTGTATTTAACTTGATTTTTATTGCCAAATAAATTTGTATGAAATGTAGTTTTATCAAACAATAAAACACAAAATATTCCGGGGATAGAAAATAGTCAGATTGACCGCTGAGGGAAAACGCTGGGAGAGAAAAACAGTCCTATTGAGGAAGATCAAATAGTGGGGTTTCAAAATGTTCAAATGGTTTGAAAATATTGATTTTGGTCCACAGCCTTTTAGAAAAGGCAAAAGAAAGAAGAGCCTATACCTCCTTGAAGATCGTGTCTCCCCTCGTTGGATTTTTAAAAACCTGCCTCTGTTGGCTAGGCCGCGAACAGCAAGCTTTCGTGCCTCTGTCCTCTTCACCGCTTGGCTGCTACTGCTCTACTGTCTCTGCCTTTCTTCCTGACTCCACGCCGAATTCAAATCCAGTGGAAAACTGGATCTTCCCAGAATCTTTCCTTTGTCTTTTGCGCGCCAATTTTTTAACTCTCAGACAGACGAGATTCTCTGTTTACATTTTTCTTTGTCGTTTCTCAAGGGACGTAACTCAAATGGACGACTGAGTTATCTCCCTTCCATTCTCTCAGATTGGTAATTAATCAATTAAGCCTCAATATTACTCAGTTTTGTGCCCCCAAATGCTTTTCTCTCTTCACTCAAATTCCAAATTGCCCCCTTGTGGGCCATGCGCCCTATGTTCAGAATCACTGATCTAGATGTTGGGTTTTGCTGGTAATAATGATTCAGGGTAAATACTTACAGAAAAGTCTATCTGCCTGACTTAACAAGTAAATATGTTTTTCATAGATATATCCACCAAGCAAGGTTCAGTTTTTACAACCAGTACCTTCGACTGGCCCTGATAGCAGCACTAATTATGATTAAACAAGAAAAACAAAATAAGCAAATTCCCTGATGTGAACCTGATTATTGCAATAAACCTTTTATCCCTATATATATTATTTTTCTCACTGTAAAACAAGTAAGATAATATTATACTTCAAAGGGCGCCAAAGTTCCACTTGCCTCGTGTATCAGGTAGCCTCGGGCCAGCCGTTGGCCGCTATTTGATGGTTACAATACAGTTATAATTTTTATCCCATTTACGATAAATGTCATATAGCAAAGATGTCAAACAAGTCCAACCCCACTTTGTTTTTGATTTTGTTTGAATATGAATGAATTTAAAATCAGTCATTTTTTTTTTTTTTTTTTTTTTTTTTTTTTCTCTTTTTTATATCCAGGCCACAATGGATGTACTGGCAACAATGGAAATTGCCCCCAACTTTGTCTACCTCAAAATGAAACCAGCCGACGATGTGTGTGTACTGCAGGCTATCAGTTGAAAGACAATAAATGTATAGGTATTTAATTTTTTTTTTATTTACTACTACTTGGAAAATTGGGAAGAGATGGCCATAATATCTGCTCCAGGGCTTCTCAAACTTTTTTCATTCACAACCCCCTTTTTGTACGGCAAATTGTTTTTGCGATCCTTATATATAAGGCAAATTTTTTCACAACCCCTCACTTGTTGTTATAGTCATAATCTAATAGTAACTAAACATATAAAACAATACAGACCAAGAAAATGGTCAACGATTGCAATGTATTTATAAGTTTTACAGTGTTTATTAAGAAGAAAAGTTACTTTTTAACAATTAATTGCTACAACGTAACAAAAAACTAAATTTATTTTTTAAAATTAGTGGACAGCATCGAGCTATTTTACAATAAGCACCAGAAGGAGGAGACAGTTTTGGATAGATGAAATAAAACTTTAGTTACATACTTTTTTTGAAATATTCCCCCCCCCCCAACCTTTATGCAATTCCCAGAGGGGTCCAAACCCATACTTTGAGAAGCCCTGATCTACTCAAAGAATTCATTTTTTGGTTTGTTTTTTTTTTGCTATTGACCAAAGTATTTCTTTCAATTTTAAACACGAGCTTAAAAAATGTACAAAAACACAATCTTGTTAATATCTTTTTCCATACATTTCAACACTGAAATGGTTGATGTTAGTTTTTTGCGATCTCTTCCTTAGTTTTCTACACATTCTCTGTCAATATTTTTTATCCGTTCATGTTTAGATTTTTCAGTCCGTTTCAGAATATTAGTTAAATAAATCACACGTCTTGAATACATTTTTCCATTACACATGAGGATATATTGTCCCTTATTACAGAATCCATATAAATACTGATGTAAAAAAATGTTTTGAGTTCCTTATTTCAAATCTGAATTTCAAATCTTTTTCAGGAATCAGTACATTCCTTATGTACAGTGTAAGTAGTGAAATCCGAGGAATTCCACTGGATGTTAATAGTTCCAACGTGAAAGCGTTACCCACGATACCACGCATCACCATGGCAACTGCAATTGACTTCTATGCAAGTAAGTCCTACTTTTCTATAATGATTTGTTTTGACATTCCTTCTAAGATAAAATGACACTGTAAATATCATTTGATCATAGTTTAGTCACCAAGGTCAAAAAACTAATGATTTTAGATGAATCATTAGCTTTTTGACCTGCTATGATGGATTTATTTATAGGTTTTAAGTATTTAGATGAGATGATTTACTTTGTGCATATTCATGAAAATTGAAGTATCTATTTAAGTATTAAGGGGGAAGGGGCAAACAGGGCATTTGTCCCTCCCTGGATTGGGGCTTCCTCACCGAGGGCGTGGGGCTTGAAAGTTGGAACCTCATAGATCAAGGAGTCACTATAAACCAATAGCTTAGGACGGGTCACAGCTTAAGCACCCCCTAGTCACTTGCCTGACATCTCCCCCTCTCTCCATCCTGCAGCGGATGTCCATGGTAATTAGGTTAAATGTTGCTTAACTCTGATCTTCTAAAAATCTATCATTTCAGATATGGCTTACAAATTGAACGAAAATAACCTAATCTCTTTCTCTCAGTTTTTAGTTGGCTTTTAAAATGTCTTACCCTCTCATTGCACCCATTACTTTATCTTTAACAGAAGATGACTATATTTACTGGGTGGATATCACTGCACGCACAATTTCCCGTATTAAGAGAGATCTTACAGGACGTGAGACAATTGTACCAAAAGGAGAAACAATTGATGCTCAAAATACTGTGAATGGTTTGAACTCTGTCGAAGGTTTGGCAGTTGATTGGATTGCTGGTAAGTATGTGCTTTGAATACTTTTAATGTTTTTTCATTCTTGACCCAGTAACATAAAAGACCCAGTAACTGCGAATGACAGGAATTTCTGTTATTCAGTTCTATGGCTAACTCAATAGAATCTTCGTTTTATTGTGATTGATGGCAACTTTAGCGGTTTTATCTTGCAAACAATTATCTTGCATTGGACAAGGGCTTTTATCTTGCAATGAATAACTATTATTCAACGCCTTCCACAGTCAATACTGATGGTTTCTAATGCATGTCAAATTTACTTGATGTAATGGAAAAAGTCTTCTTTTTTTTTAATACTTTGCAACTCTCACCAGTCTGTCATATCAGAATGCAAAAGAAAGATTTAATAATGTTGCTGTAATTTTTTGGTACCTCAAAATGGAGATCATTACAAAGAAGACAATTGTGTGGGATTTTTAATAAAATTCTTGAAAGTTAAAAATAATCAAGATTCAAAGAGAAAGGGTTATAATAGAAAAAAATGCAGAAAGTAAAATATAATTTGCTTCCGTGACAAAACTTGAATGTATTCTTGACTTCACCAGCAAAGGAAAAAAAAATAACTGACACATTTATTTGATTTGAAATCTGTTTACATAAAACGTTAAGTTATTTATAAGAGAAAAGATCAAAATGGATAAGCAGTGTTTCATTATTTCTCCTTCTTCCCTTGATGAAGAGTTACTGCTCTTGTTGCTAGTTCTGTGGAATTGGTTCCTTGCAGATTTGTAAATATCTCCATTAAATTGCCTAACAAAATTAATATGAAATATATAGTCACATTATTCTTTTCTGGTGTAAGCAGTAAGATTTAATAGGGAGTTTAATGATAGCAAGAGTATTTCCATTCTGTGTATTTCTTGTTACATAATGGTTGTATATGATTTTAAAAGATTATAACATTATTATATATATATATAAGGAGTTTAATGATAGCAACAATATTTTCATTCTGTGTGAAGCAGTGTTCCATTCTCTGTAGAGCACCATGGCAAGAGTAAAATCAGAGTAGTCTCCCTTGGATTCTTTTCAAATCTCACGACGGACATGATTTCATGGGTCAGTAAGGAAAATATAGCCCTAATCATAA
>VCCN01003977.1:7105045-7122680 GCA_006491835.1 Architeuthis dux
CCTAAATTTCTTGTTTACAAATTCTGTCAATTTGTTTTAGTTGTGTTTTACTCCTGCTTCAGAAGTTTGTTCCTTTGATAAATTATTATATTTTACTGAAAATGAGTAATAAATCAGTAACAATCAGAGGCATGGGGGGGCTATTTGAAAACGCCCCCAATGGAGGGGGGGGGGGCAGAAGCTTTATAAATAATAGTTTGCATACTGCATTTCTACTGACATTATATAACAACAAAGATATATTTTTATATACATGAATTGCATAAATAATAATTCAGCCTTTGGGGTTGTTTTCCATCAATTAAGTGATAGTGCATGTCTATATATTGCAAATGTTTCTTTTTCATCAAATCTCCACAAATATTGGAAGGGTGCCACTCAAGGAGCCAAGGCCCCCAAATCTCTAGCTTTCTCTAGCAATGCCACTGGTTACAACAAATATAATAATTAAGCAGTCAAATATGTTTGTGTTATCTTTCATTTATTTCAATTTCTTTCAATGTTTCCGCAGATATATGTTTTGGGCTGATTGTGGAGCACATCCAGCAATCGAGCGTGCACGTCTCGATGGAAGTGAACGAACCGTCCTTCTAAACAGAAGTATTGCCATGCCTCATGGGTTGTCTATAGATTATGATACTGACCGCCTTTATTGGTGTGATAAAAAACTTGGCACTATTGGCTGGATCACTATCAATGGCAGCGAAAGCCATACCATCGCCCATACTACGCAATGTATCTCACTGACTGTTCACAAGGAGCATATCTATTGGGTTGACAGGTAAGGGATTTATTTTTTCCTTCTTTTTCTACATTTCCATATTGATTTTACATATATTATTGGATTTTTTCTTAATTTTTTGCTTAATGTATTTTTACTCTCTTAGATTACTGCTTTCAGAAACATTGGAAAAAAATTTACAATGTTTTAGAATTTCTGTAATAACTGACATGCCTTTGAAGTAGTTAAACAATGTGCATAAATGTGTAAACCAGCTTAAAATACTGCATTCAAAATTCAACCAGCCCCCAGTTTGGTGAATAGAAAGTGTCATTTTGGGAAAATGATAATGCCCCACCCCTTATGGTTTGAAAATGATGCTATGAAAGTTGAATCAGTTGAAGATGGAGACTGTATTGCACCCTACGAATTCACCCCACTTTTCTTGTATCGATTACCCTTTTTTTCCCCCTCAAACATCTACACAATTTCTTTGTTGTCTAGAATTTCTCCCCCAATCAGGATCAACTTGAAAAGCCTTCAATGAATTTAACAGTTCTTTGAATAAAGAATTACCGTATTTCCGGGCTGGTGTCTTACCAGCCCGAAAATACGGTAATTCTAATGCACCCTATTATTATCTAGGAATTTTCCAGTGAAGAACACACCCTATAATTATCTAGGAATTTTTCAGAAAATATTTGAGTACTAAATCACTTACCGTACAACAAGTCCAAGTCGCCAACTCTATGGTGTCATTTTTCTTTCTGTGACATCTAATTATACACATTTTGGACCTATTATTATCAAATATTTTTCAGGAAAAAAAGTGTCTTACCAGCCAGGAAATCCAGTATTTATAATGAGAAATGACAACTTGTTACTGAGGGGAAATATTTTAATTGAACAATTTCTTTTCAATTTATTTTGTTGAAATCAATCAGCAATTTCATGTAGAACAATCTGACGCTGGCAATAATTTGAACCTTGTACTTTCAGTGCCAACCAGTCAGGCTCAATTATGAGAGCTAATAAAAACGATGGCAGTGAACTCATCTATCTGAAAACAAATCAAGGAAGTAAACTCAAAGATATTAAAGTTTTCCACAGTTCCAATACAGACGGTAAGTATATTTCTTATTTATGTAGTGATATAAAGATGTCTTCGGTTTTGAGACACTTTGTGGTGATCGAAGATAGAGGGCCTTGGTTGTGGAATAGCAACAAACACAGCATTTATGAGAAAAATATTATTCTCTTTTCTTAGTTTATTTTTCTGCTCATGTGAACGAATTTAGAGAGCGCCAGGTTATCGCGTTTACAAGACAACAATGTTCAATTGCTTTTCTTAGGCGTCTGAGCTATTCATGAGTTATGCGTGGAAGACGAAAGGAAAGTCCTGGGGAAGAATCAAAGCTGTCTTGCTGTTGGGGCGATCTGCCCAAAGAAATCTGCTTACTGGCAGGGCGACCCGATACTTTTCTATTAAGCCACTCACCTTTTGGTAAAAGGAGTGGGACGACCTTTTCCCATTTGCTGATCTCCAGGGAAGTGAGTGACCAGCCAGTCCCATAATTATTTAAAAAGGACACCCAGCCGGTAACCTCGCCAGGGGAAATGGAAAGTTTGAGTGGGATGGACCTTCCACCTGAGTGGCCAGCCGGTTCCTTAATTATTTCAAAAGGACACACCGCCGGTGACCATGGCGTCAATTAACCCCCCTCCCCCCAATCGAACTTTGATGTCACCAGCCAACATCTCACAGACGGCGCCGAACATGCGGTAAACAGGCTGAAGCAGCGAAGCGTCAACATGTCGCATTCCACAGGCGCCATCAGCATCAGTCGACATGCATGTACACCCAGCCCCAAACTTGGGATCAAATATCAGCTTCCACACACCCATATTTCGTTTTGCTAATAGTTCATTCTGCTACATTTACAGTTATGGATTGAAATTAATCTAGCAAATCTGCACTAACATCTGGCCATAATATTACTAGTTTCTATATCTGCAGTCAATATTTATGAAATATTTTCATAGTATATTGTAAGTACAAGAATGAAAAAATGAGAGTTCTGTAAATACAGTTTTTCTTGTGAGTTTCTGCAGAGATGCACATAAGCACGCACAATGCCATATACACATTATTTAACTATCATATGCTTTATATCACACAGAGAGATCAGAAAGCTAACAGGAGTTAGAAATATCATAAAAACCATTCAAAAGCTCAAATGGCAATGGGCAGGCCATGTTGCAAGACTGTCAGACAACCATTGGACATCACGACTCGCAACATGGATCCCCCGAGATCATATGCAAAATTGTACCCGGCAAAAAATAAGATGGCATGACAATTTAGTCAAGTTCAGAAGGTATTGGCATCATGACGCTTGGGAGCGAGAGGATCTTGAGAAAGGTCTATGTCCATTAATGGACCTTAAAAAAGGCTGATGATGATGATGATAGCTTGATACAATTTTGTAAAATCATAAAAATGATAAAACTTATATTTATTTTAGGCTTTGCTTCATTGATCTGCTTTTATTTCATTGAACTTCTTTTTACAAAACTTCAGATTGGAATGTCTGCTCAGATAACACCACAGGCTGCCAAAATCTTTGTCTTCTCAGCTCAGAGACCAAAGCCACTTGCACTTGCTCTTATGGACAACTTGATGAAGATGGAAAGTCTTGTGAAGGTAAATTTCACTCATAAAACTTTATTTATCGGATGCCATCACTTACTGATGTCTCACCAATCTTAGACAACTTCAGCCCTTTGTGTTAGTTCTGACTACTGATTACTTTAAAGGTAAATAGTAGTCAAAACTAATACAATGGGTTACAATACTTCATCTAATACTAAAAATAATTGCTTTAATAATACTACTAGTTCAAAACAACAAAGACAGCCCAGATTTCGGAGTAAAGGATGGGTTTATAAGGTAAGATTTGACTTGTTCTAACCATGGAGTTCTTCTGAGTGGTCAAAGCAGCTGATGTAAATCAAGCAAGAGGGACATGAGGTTAAATCTCACCGGGAACTTACTCTTTATTTCCGATCCTGGCTATTTGTACGTTGCCCTAGAGTGATGGCAGATGTGACATTTGATAAAATTAAGTGAAGGTATAAAGTAGTCAAAACTAATACAATGGATTACAATACTTCATCTAATAATAAAAAGAATTGCTTCAAATAAAAAGAATTGCTTCAAATAAAAAGAATTGCTTCAGCCATGTTTTTTTTTTTATTTCTTTGCAATCCTTATGGAACATAGTCCGTATTCACTGATGATAATGACAGTTTCTTAAGCAAGTTATATTTTAGACTATATAGAATCTGTCTAAATGAACAATTTTATCTGTATATGATCTCCCTATGCAATTAATATCTAATATAGATTTTCATGGTGATACTGTCTCCCATATATTACGCTGCATAGGAAACTTTCCTGAACTTATTATTACTACTACTTGCTTCATTCCTGTGATTATAATTTCAGATTATGATGACTATTTGCTGTTCTCTTTATAATTTCAGATTATGATGCCTATTTGCTGTTCTCAGAAGTCACTTCAATCCGTGGGATCCACATGATCAATGAGAACAACCTAAATCCTCCTGTGCGGGCAATGCAAAACCGGACTTACATGAAAAATGTCATCGGTCTCTCTTTTGACTTCAAAAGGCAGAGAATCTTCTATTCAGATATTCAACGAAGTGAAATTGGTTCCATATCCCTGAATGGTTCTCATTTTAAAATCCTTGTTAGAAGTAAGTATCTCCCCAAAGCCTGTGGAAATGTGAGCAAAAATATGTCTTGTCTCCAGGTTAGGAAGAGATTACTAAACTGATTGTAAATGTAGTAGTAATTTTGAAATGGTCCAGTTGTGATACTATGCTATAATCTATATATGCCTTAACAGGGATTCACTGTATATTAAAATAAAAAAACAAAAAAAGATAATTCTTCAATTCTAATTAAAATGTTTATAACTTTTGTATCTTCTTGCCTTATATAGATGTTGGATCTGCAGAAGGTTTGGCTTACAGCTCCGAGCTCGACTATCTTTACTGGACCAGCTATACTCACAGTTCCATCAGTCGTCTGAACGTCAATGATACTGTGGTTGATCCACAGCAGGAAAAAATTTTGGAATTGACAAAAGATGATTATCTTCGTGCTATTGTTATCAACAGCTGCGAATCGTAAGTCACGTCTGTTGTGTCTATGTGCCTTTGTTGTTCTTTCTGTGGTAGCTGTCTGAAATTAGAATGCGTTTGATTCGTAATCTGCTTAAGCATGTTAAGAAAAGATGGAACAAGATAACACGTGTGATAGGGATGTTTGGCCTGGTAAGAAGTGAGCCTTCCCTGTTCCCACTTCCGGTCTACGTTTTCTGGGACCGGAAATGGAATGGGGGTTGCTGGGAGCTTGCTTCGGCATGTTTATTGATTTAACATATACATACATTTATATGAACATTAGAACGTCCAATTGAACCTCTCTTATTAATTTGCTTCTGTTTATCAATAGAAAATTTAAAATCGACTTTGCTTTATAAGATTTCCACTTCCAAATAACTCTTTCATTTCATCACTTGATACCACCTCTAATTGACAGTGGGACTCTTCTATGAAACAAAATTTGTTAAAATTATGATGACAGTATAAAAAAATAAATTTAAAAATTTACCTTAAGATGAAAAGGAGCTAACTTTGATCGGTAGTTATTCCCCTTGATATTACTACTTAAATTTTCTTGTATCAATTTAAGAGTTAAATATAACCTATTCTGTTAGTGCCTTCATTATTGAAGACATTGAATATTAAAGGAAGACTTTCTCTTTTTATGATTTAATAATTTGTTTTATTATGTAAACCCTTATTGTATATAGAACATATAACTCTGGTGGTTACCAGTAATGGGTAATGAATCGATCTGCCCCATATGTTAGGTCTTATTATTTACATTTGATTCATAAATAGCATTTTTCTAATAACATTCTAAAAGTTTTCATTTTTCATACCAATTTTGTTTCTGAAAATCTTTTAATAATTATATCTGAATTATAAAAAAAAATGTCCCATTTTTTTTTTTTTTTTTTTTTTTTTTTTTTTTTTTTTAACTAGCCAATATTTCCTAGGACATTTTTTTTATAATTCAGATATAATTATTTTTTAAATTTTCAAAAACAAAATTGGTATGAAAAATGACAACTTTTAGAATGTTATTAGAAAAATGCTATTTTTTTTTAACTGATTTCTTGATAGTATAAAGATTTTTATAAATTTCTGCAAACATATGGCTGAGGTACTTGGTTACAATATGGAGAGGCTGCCAGTCAATAATGACTTTACCATTGTTTTGTGTGAGAGTGTGTTATATATAAGGAACATGGTGTTAGTCGCAGTAATATTCAGTCAATTTGTCACTCAAAACTACTCTCTTTTGACTATAGCTTTGACTACTTTCTTTCAGACGTATGTACTGGACAAACTGGAACATTAAGAATCCAAGTATTCAGAGAGCATCATTAAATGGTTATGATGCCCACTATATCATTACTACGAATATCCACACACCAAATGGATTGACCATTGACCACAAAGCACAAAAACTCTACTGGGCTGATGCACGATTGGATAAGATAGAACGATGCAATCTTGATGGCACCGGTCGAATGGTTGGTATCACAGTTTTTTTTTATCTTCCTCATGTAAACATTGATATAAACTAGATATAGACTTGTTAAGAGTTTTTTGTTATTTTGCTAGTTTCAGTATTTGTCTTACAGCCAAATCATGTTGGATACACCTATTCTCGTGCGATCACCAAAGTTAAGCAATATTTTGCCCCGTCAGTACTAAGATGGATGACCACTTGGAATACCAGGTGCTGTAAGTGAATGACGCTGCTTCGGGTGCTTGTCGTCTCTAAGTCTATTTACACATATCGCAAGCCGGTAAAAGAGAAACTTGTGATATATGAATCCCTGGCAAAGACGGATGATGCCATAGCCAGCGTAAGGGCACTAGCTAGCTAATACTTCAGTGAGAGGATTTTTGCCATTTCTCATTTTCATCTCCTTTTGCCTAAAATAAAAGCTAAATTTCTCTAGCATGAAGTAATACTGGTCCTAATATTGTTTTTCTTACTGGAATTACATAGACCTCACTTAAAAATAAACCATAACTTGTAATATTCTTCAGTACCACAAGAACCACAAAACCTTTGGTAAGCGAACTCCTGTTTTTCTTTCGAGTTAATCTTGATAGTCTTCCTCCACAATAAACCAGTTTCAATTTTAATGGAAGTTCAGTTTTCACCTGATTGAAAATAACAATCATTTTCCCAGATATGAGTTGTATTTTGCTATAACTATTGTGGAATTGGCTTCAAGCCTTATATAACATCTTTAGTATTTATAAAGGTTTGTTTTTTGTTGTTTTTCTTCTGAAAAGAAATGTTGAGAAAAAAACTATTTTAAGATTCTCAAACGCTTTGAAGGTTTCAAAAGGTGGCCAAATTCTTCATAAGCGAATTTTGCTCCCAACTGTAAATATCAGAGGTGTGAGTGGCGTAGTGGTTAGCAAAGGTGAGAGTGGCATAGTGGTTAGCGGAGCGGACAATGGAATTGGTGAGCCGAGTACAAATTCTGCGTTCACTTTGCACTAATGCCCCTGGGAAAGGCATGAGCCCAACCCCTCTCCTCCCAGCTGGGAAAACTTGGCTCCCTAGCCTGGTTGACAATTATAAGTCAAGTATTAAGAAAGGGAGAAAAAAAATCTGTCTCTCTCTCTCTCTCTCTCTCTCTCTTTGTCTCTCTCTTTCTGTCTCTCTCTTTCTGTCTCTCTCTTTCTGTCTCTCTCTTTCTGTCTCTCTTTCTCTCTCTCTCTCTTTCTGTCTCTGTCTCTCTCTTTCTGTCTCTGTCTCTCTCTGTCTCACACATACACACAAAAAATAAACCTATTATTCTTTTGAGTTTGATGGCTTCATCTTTCCCTTCTTCTCAATCTTTTCCAATTTCCCTCCTTCCAGGTGATTGTGACTGCTGTACCACGACACTCTTTTGCTTTAGCTGTCTATGGTAACTACATCTACTGGACAGATTGGATGCTGAAAGCTGTTCTTCGGGCGAACAAATATGACGGCTCAGGAATTACTTGGATGAGAAACCGTATTTCCAGACACCCAATGGGTATCATTGCTGTTGCCAATGATACAGATGATTGTAAGCAACAGTAAACTCCTCACTTGCCTTGACATATTTTTTTTTTAATTCTGCCAATCCATTTTTCTGAAAGTGTAGGCCAAGGAAGGAGTGCTTTAATTTGGGGCCGGATCCAGGAAATTATAATTGACTGATAGATATTTTTCATTTCTTTCTTTTTTTTTTTTTTTTTTTTTTTTTTTTTTTTTTTTTTCATACATTTACTCTTATTTGTACACACAATATCTCCAAAAGTTTTCTATGAAATTTTATGGGCTAATGAGGAATTGACTAAATTTTTGGGGTGGATCCAGGAATTTTTACACTTACCTCCCCTGCATTGTAGCTATATACAAACTGATTTTCATTAAGTTTTTAGTGAGACTGGTGTTGGCAGAGGTATGAGCTCTCTCGGCGCGTTGTAGTTTTGTTTTCCTTTTTTCTGTCTTAAAATGAAATCCTTCTTTTTTTTTTTTTGTTTGACTATATAAGAATTTTCTTCTTTTCAGGCAAACAGAATCCCTGCTACCAAAACCGATTTGGATGCCATGACATGTGCAAGGTTGACACTCATGGTACTCCTTATTGCTCCTGTCGTGATGGATTCAGTCTGATGCCTGATATGAAAACCTGCAGTAAGAACTCTTTGATATGTTCAATCTACTTTTTGGACAGGCGTTAGTTGTGTCATTAAGCCAGCTTCAGTTTAGTTGTGGTGGGATTAAACTAATAAGAAAATTGGTAGTTAAATTTGGTATGACCAATATCAGAATAAAGATTATCTGTTAAAATATTGATATTCTCAGATGTGACTGTCTTTTCACTTAGGCTATTCCATGCATTTGCTACTCTTGCTGAGAAGAATTTGTTTTCTAACACCAGTGGAGGTCTGAATTTGTAATTTATGGCTGTGTCCTCTGGTTTTACTGCAGATAGATGAAGTCAGCATTTTCTTATCCGTGCATTTTGAGCAATGAACGTCAGTATCCACTCTATATGTTGTTCCGGATTCTATAGACTTCCAGAACAGCATACATAGTGGATACTTTATGAAAAGCTCCATTTACTTGGATAAACGTGGTTGAGACTTTTAAAACTCTCTACGTAAAATCACTAATATTGCTATTTTCAATTTGAGAAATTGGCCCCTTTTTTGGCCTCATTAATCTTTGATCTGGACACGTCAGCAGCAGCAGCCACCGCAATAGCAGTCATGCCATAACCACTTTATACCCATCTATATGCACAAATATCTTGTATAGGTTCTGCCCTGGATTCGTCCTGTGTAACTTCAAAAGAAAGTCTACAGTATGTCCAGAGTCTCAGGGTTGTTAGTTGTCCAGTACCTCCCATTAAGAGAAGGGCGTGTAGTGGGCTGCTGTGTCACCTTCGTAACACTAGTCGTGAGACTGGGCAATTTTTGTTCTTGCCCACACACCTACACTTGAGGGCATCCCACGTTAAACTTGACCTTGTGTCACATTCTGCCCTCCTGGGAAGGTGAATTAATACCTACTTGCATCCGCAATTCAAACCATTTGTTTATTGTTTTGCATTTTCTTCTAACTAGAATTTCATTAGTGATTCCATGTGATTCACTTTGAAAAGCAGTTGATCTCATTAAATATCACTTAGCTGACATAAATAAGCCATGATATTTGATAGTTTTTATTTCAATAGCAATATTATTAATCCCATTATATTTGCAAAGCACTGCTATTAATAGTATATATTTTATGCTGAATGTGTTATCAAAATATTTGTTATAGCCATTATTTGAACAATTATCTCTCCAGAAACTAGGATATTTCCTTTGTCAAATTTGCAGATACAGTTCATTAATACTTAATCTTGTTGATATCAATGGGAAAAGGGGAAAAACTTTAAAGAGAATTTGTTAAGAACAGGGCTGGCCCTAGGGTTCCTGGTGGCCAGGGCTAGGGTTCCTGGTGACCTGGGCCAGGGCTAGGGTTCCCGGTGCCCTGGGCTGGCCCTAGGGTTCCTGGTGACCCAGGCATGCTGAACATTGGTACCCATTAAAGTATAGTATTATCTTATTTTAAATAACTGTCAGATATTCCTGAAAAATCTGACTTCACATCAGGGAATTTTCTTATTTTGACTGTTTTTATTCTGTTTAATTTAAAGATTTTTTTTTCCATTTGTATTCCGGAAAGTCCTACCGTCTCAGACACTTGACAGTCGTTCCCTAGCACTTGGCACCAGCCTGTGTTGCCAGTACCTAAGGCCAGCCGTGGTCAAGTAGATAAAATTCAATGTAAAAACCTGAGAAAAATGGACTTTCTTTCTAGCAAGCACTTAATAAAAAGAAGTAGCAGATTGTAATAATACCATCCCGAATGGCAGCCATGTTGGATGATTGAGAATCTTTTCAGTACAGACATTTCTTGCTTAATCTGATCTCTTTTATCTAAAATGAATGTTTCTCTTTTTCTCCTTTTCCACAGCCAAAAATGGAACGTGTGGACTGAACAAATTTGTCTGTCTTAGTTCGCATGCTTGTATTCCATACGAAAAGACATGTGACAACATCTCTGACTGTATTGATGCGAGTGATGAAGATAACGGGTTTTGTCGTGAGTGATTTTATACCTTCTGAATTTTAATCTCTCTTAGTATTCTGCATAGCCAACAATCAAAATTGGCACATCTGTTATTACTTTCAAATAATATTAGAGATGTCTCAATACTCAATGTTGTTTTTTTTCTGGAAGTTAGAAAGTAAGCATGCTAAACAATTAGGTTAAGATTCAGTTGTTGGCAACACGTAGTTCTGGAAGAAATGTTTTTTTTTTTTTTTTTTTTTTTTTTTTTTTTTTCCTTCCTTTTCAATTTTAGCTGCTTTCAATCCATTTGACCCTACAACCATCTGGAAATGTGTTAGTTTACAGGAGAAAGAAAATTTAAAGGTTTTACAGGGGTGGTCATTTTACAATGTAAAATGATGATAAAGTGGACACATCTTTCAGACACTTTTGATGATGGTACAGCTTACATGAATTATCTTCTCTTCTTCCAGTTGCTGTCTTTAATACCAAATTCTTTTAATTGATTTCCAGTGTTACAGACAAAAATAAATATACAAATACACATGACATATCATTATAGTAGATTTATCATTGAATTGTAGAGCTTCGTGAATGCCCAGTGACTTTGTTTGCTTGCATCAACAAGAAATGCATTCTATACAACCAAGTTTGTGATGGACACGATGACTGCGGTGATTCCAGTGACGAAGTGAACTGTAAGTGTGAAAACGACCAATTCCGATGCAACAACGGACTTTGTATACTTGATGAGCTCCGATGCAACATGAAGGATGACTGCGGGGATAGCAGTGATGAAACACACTGTAGTAAGTGGAATAATTCTTTTTCTCTTCTTATTGTTTGTCTCTTTCATGAATCAATGATCTGTCGTTATGTAGTATAATGGCGACCTGTATTTCTTCTGGTCGCCGTGAGAGAAAGAGATGATGAATAATGCTGGTTGCACTTCTTTTTCATGCTGAGAGAGAAAGATGATGATAACTCTCGGTCCGGGTCTGTTGACGAGAGCGGAACTTTCTGTGGAGGGAAATTAATTTCGGAGAAAAGACTCTCGCACGTGGGTGGAGATAAAAGATGACAAAATTCATTTTCTTCAATTGTAAATCTGGGGTTTTATTTCCGTCGGTATAAATTTCTTTTCCGGGACGGTTTGTGGGTCACATCGAGGTACGGAATCCTTTTGCATTTGGTTTTCTAAATGAGTTGGTCACTTTTCTGAGTTACTACTACGAAAATCAAGGGTCCCTCCTCTTTCGACCTGTCGCTGCTGGATTCAAACTGCCCTACTGCTGCTAACCGACTCTCCCTTGCAGGGGTCTTCTTTGTGCGACCTGTTGCTAACCACTTCAGATCTCCAACTCCCCGCTATTTTAAAATTCCGCCCCTTTTAACGGCTTCTGGTAATATGATCTCTGTCCAGTTTGTCATGTACGTAGTTTAATACAGCTCCCCGCCTATTTCCAAATCTGGCCCCTTTTACCGGCTATTGGTAATACGATCTGGGTGTATTTCGTTACAACCATCATTTCAAAGCTGCTGACAAGTACTATTAAAAGAAAGCTTCTACCAGAGGATATGGCTGCAAGATTTGACAAAATTCTTTCAGCTGAGGATGTCTACTTCAAAAGACCAAATTTACTTTATTGTTAATTATTTTTTAAAATTATATCTTCCAAGTGTACTGCGAGTTGTCGTGGGGGAGGTGGAGACACTTGTCGATGGCTTGGTGGGTTACCTCTGTGAGGGGTAGGCCATTCCATTTTCGACCATCCGTTTCACTCTCCCCCATTTTACTTGAACAGTTTTCTATATTTACTTCCAGCTTGCTAGGCCTGTCAAAGCTTCACTAGCTGATCGATCATTGATTATAAATTGATTACATCCTTTTGAAACGGTTGCTTCCTTTTTTTTTCATTTCTTTTTTCTTAGAGATTTGAAAGTGATGTTACGTATCTTTGATTCCCTGGCAGCAAAACTTAAGTTCATTTGAATTTGAGTCTACATAACAAATCCTTCTCTTGATTGTTCTTGTTGTTTCTGAGTCTACTCTTTGTCAATACTCTTTGTCAATACTCTTTGTCAATACATGGGAAAGTCAGCATCACAAATGCAAATTCATCACAAACATTCCAATTCCAAGTTTCCTCCGCTGGGTTTTTGCTTTCAGTAACCTAATCACATCATAGATACACTGAGAATTTAATTGTTAAATTTACTTGCAAATATCTTAATTATTGTCTAAGAGAAAATAAATATTTCTAACTATATAGTGTGTGAGTGAGTGAATTTTTTTCCCATGATTAATATCAAATGTTCTTAAATCTTGTAGCTCTTGCTTATAATCTTAATCTCGTTTGTAAAACTAATTTCAACATCATCAAAGTCAGTTAGAAAAAGATTGATTCAAATAGAGAGAATACAGCAAGTGCAAAAAGTATCTGGTATGTTGCAAAAAGTTTGTTTCAACATCCTTATACAGATTCAAAATTGACAGAATTTGGACCAAAGATTAATATTTATACAAAAAGCAAAAAAGATTTAACAATGAAAAGTTATGTACAAAAATCAGAAATCCACGGTCAAATTCTGTAAATTTTGAAGCTGTATAAGTATGTTAAAATGAACATTTTGCAATGTATTTGATAGATTTTGTACTCAGTATATATATATATATATATATAATGCTGAAAATACCAGCTTTCTATGGTATAAATACAAACCTCAAAACTTTATTGTGTGTAGCAGATATTGCCTTTCCAATGAGGTGAAGATATAAAACTCAAATCAAGCCATTGATTTAGATTAGGGGCTCTTGAAGATTTTCCCTGTTGATGCCTTTTTTCAAAGAAATAGTCAGTTCTTGTACAGCTACCCTAATTTCATGAAAGAAGAATCACATTTGGAGACAGCATCTTTGCAATCCTAGGGTATGCAATCATCCTTGATTAAAAACTCCTGATTTAGGGTCATGTGATGCTATGAAAAGTTGCTTTGAAATGAAAAGTGTTGTTAAATATGTTTGTTGCTTCAATATTTTATGATTTTGTTTCTTGCCTGCTTTTAGCTGATCATCAATTCTGCGGAGAAGGTAAATTCTTCTGTAAAAGTTCTAATTACTGCATCTACAACACCCAAAAGTGCGATGGCCGAAATGATTGTATTCATGGTGAGGATGAACAGAACTGTAATAGAGGTGAGAATCATGATACAAATGTATTTCCTATTTTTAATTCGCTTAAAAGCCACCGTCAGTGGCCCTTAAGCTTGATGTTTTCCCTTTCTATTTATACAATTTATATTGGTTTATACCTCTTATTTTTTTTATAAATAACAGTAATTAGAAATTCCTCCTTTTTTAAAATTTTTTTTATAAAGAACAGTAATTAGAAATTAAAAAATGGATTTGTCTCCCTTAGACAGACTTGATTTAGTATTCAAAAACCAGTGGCCTGATTGGACGGGAAATTGCATTATATTTTTTAGTTAGTGCTATGCTCTAACGAATCATTATAATATTGATGCTACTAATGCCTCTCCTGCTGTTGCAATATTTCATGGATGTTAGGCAAGTGAAAATGTCTTTAGCTGGCTGTCAAGGACACTTTGGCCAACTCTAGTTTACCACTATCTGCTGCTTCCTCACCAATAACTGATTTATCTTGACTTTTTATTTGAGAATCGTTGGATCAAGTGATAATTGCTGTCTGTTTTTATTTGCTGCTGTGATAGTCAAAACATTCTCTTACAAAAGCGTTTTCCTCACTCCTAACCAACAACCCGACCATTAAAAAAAATTAAAGAAACTACTGTATCTTTCGGCAGGACGAAACCCAAATTTCAGTCTGAATTTCATGGTTTTAGCTCAATGTTTAGTCACTGTTTGTGACCCCATTTTTGGAAGTGTTTTATGGATACTTCAAGTGTCGTCTGATCTGCCCAAATATATGGTAATAATCTTGGATCATTCATAATAATATTCCAATCTCCAGTGTTTCTTAATTATCCCTTACTGTTTTATTAATCATTTTGAATAATTTAAACTTTTGTTCAGACAATCAAATCTCTTCTGAAGAATGGATCAGTCGG
This sequence comes from Architeuthis dux, assembly GCA_006491835.1. Lineage (NCBI taxonomy): Eukaryota > Metazoa > Mollusca > Cephalopoda > Oegopsida > Architeuthidae > Architeuthis > Architeuthis dux. The sequence continues at coordinate 7,119,643 of VCCN01003977.1, forward strand.
AAACGTAGTGTTCACAACATCAAAGAAGGTAAGAAGAGATTCGATTGTCCGAACTAAAGTTTGAATGTTAATGACTCAGTGTTACATACAATTTTGAATAATGTTCCATTTTTGCATCAACTTAGCCAGAAAATCAAAATCTACTAAAGATTTGGGATAATTTTCATTTTTTATGATAAATATTTTTGTAATCCTTTCTTTTTCAGTTAAATGTAACACTTTTTTTTTTTTCTCCAGCTAAATGTAATGAAGATGATGAATTCTTTTGTGAGTCAAATAACAAGTGCATTCCCAAGATGTGGAGGTGTGACCTCAGTGATGACTGCTCTGATGGTTCAGATGAATCTAACTGTAGTACGTATCTGATTATATAAAAGCCATTTTCACTTTTTTGTTGGTTTCTGTCATGCTAAAGCAAACAGGTATATAAAATTAACGATATCCTGCTGTGATTTGAACGTCTGACCCACATGTCAGCAGTCAAGCAAGCAAGCAACAGGAACAAGTCGAATGACTTATAATAGCTTTACTGCCTGCCTTAGTTATTGGTTAAGTACAGTATGTAGTACCGTACAAAGCCAAATGGTGGGGCAGAGAAGTGCCCATTGCACCAGTCCATAATTTATCCATACATAACATAAATAATCCTGTCATTTTTGACTGGTAGTATGTAGTTATATATCTATATATCTATATCAATTTTGCACCAGACTTTCAATATACAGTGTCCACAACAAAATCTTTTAAACATTACATTTGAAATTATAGAATTAAAAGAAGCAGTGCTGACATTGAGAGACCACTGTTAACTTGCTAAACTGCAAGTAGATAATTTGATGGTTGAATTGTTAAAAACTTATCCACATTAAGGATGACTAAAATAGGAGTGTTGAATTTTGGCTAACAATTCAGATCTCACTGGTTCCTACTATCTTAGCATTTATTTTTTAACCTAGACAGAACTCTATGTATTGCTCAAAAAGGAATTCTGCTTTAATACTTTATAAAAGATAAATTTGATCCACTTATCCCCAAACATTTGGACTGGAATTATAGACCCTATGACTTTTAACCCATTAACTGTAGATGACTGAAATTTCAATCATTGCAGTTCTATGGCTGAACTATGAATGGTGGACTTTTTTCTCTGTAAACAATCGATTCTTCCACTTAAAGTTTCTAACAATTTTATCTACTTGTTTCTATGTTAATTTTCACCACCCTGTATGTTGATGTGTTAGAGTTATCATCCTTAGTATGAGCTCTCTGGTTGGCTGGCACATATGGATGGTGAGTAAGTGAGACAAGAACTGGAACAAGTATGCTGGATTAAATCTTATGGACAACTTTCTGATTGTCTTACAAAGAAAACTGCCTCATCTCAATCATTGCTGGAAGTTTTGCACCATTCTTCTTTTAATTATTGTGTTCCTTTATTCTAACCTTTGTTGAAACAAAAAAATTTTAAAAATGGTAGGGGTGTAGTAATAGAGAAATTGTATAACTAAGGACTGTTGTATGATTGAGTTCATCTACTCACATACTTGAATTAATGTATTTGTTTGAACATTTTGTCTTTTGAACTGGACTGTGTTTGCGAGATGAACTTTGAATATTTGTGTGAAATGATTGTATTTTCTAAAAGAGAAAAAGGGTAGATTGTTGATGTGTTAATTAGAGTTATCGTCCTTAGTACGAGCTCTCTGGTTGGCAGGCACATACAGATGGTGAGAAGGAGAGGAGCAGGTCGTTTGTATGGGAGCTACGATCTACGGACCAATAGGCTTTGGTAATGAGAATTATTGTATACATAGTATAAGAGGAAGGGTGCAACAGACCCCCATAGCTCGCTCGGGCATCTGTCAGAAGGACACTCCTTTCAAATCTACGACCTGTGGGCTCTACTCTACGCTAGTCGCAATTCACCTTAAAACTACACTGCTCAGGCTGGAGGTTTACTCCGCACATTGGCCCCACCGTCTATGGTCCAAATGCTGTGGAAAACTGTCCCCAAAATCTTTGCTCACAAAGCCAAGCCATTCACTCGTTGATTTATTCAGTATAACAGGAAATACAACACTGTATAATCAAAGTCACCAGAGGTAATAGGTTAATCCAATGTTCACCTTCTACACACATGCTCACAGATATACACACATGCTCACAAATGTACACACATGCTCACAGATATCATTTCTTGTAATTAAATATCTTAAAAGTCTGAAATACTTTTCTTATCATTTTCTAGGCTGCAATCCAAAATTATTTAAATGTACTGATGGAACGTGTTTACCTTCCAACTGGGAATGTGATGGACACTCTGACTGCCATGATGCAGCCGATGAGCACAGTGGTTGCAGTAAGTTTCTTTTTCTTCACGTCCACTGGATTCACTTAATTTTGAATGTGAAGCAAGTGGACATTTGCATTTCATTTAACATTTCAAGGCAAAAGTATCACAGAAGCCAATTTTTGATGAACAGAAAATTAGTTTAATTTCAGATTATCTTTTTGTTCTTTTTTTGTTCTTTATTTTTCTGTTTTTCACTTTCCAAGCTGTGCATTTACCAAGAATTCTCAGGTAACACAATTCTTTCCCTTTCTCTATTTGGTGATTTCTTATTTTCAGCTGGTAATTTTTATATTAGAAACAGTTGGAATTCTGTTGAACTTTGAGGAAGATGGGCTTGGGGAAGGCTTAATGTTCACAGGGTGCACAGAAGCAGAGGAAGGCAACTGGTGACCTACTTGAAGGGTTTGAGCAGAACGAGTGCCAGAAAGCATAAAGGAGCAAGAATTGCTGAGTGCGACAAAAGAAAGGAAACTGTGGAAAGCCATGATCAGCCACGTCCTGAAGGGACATGGCACATATTGAGGGAGAGAAATTTTGAATGCAGGAGTGTTAGGTTAGAACTCACTCCCAACTGTAAACAAAGCCTGTAAAACAGTAAAGACTGCAAACAGTGTTTAGGTTTTAGGGTCTTTTATTTATCGAGTATCGCTGTGCCGTGATATCGAGTGTCGCTGTGCCGTGATAT
>VCCN01003977.1:7177562-7193107 GCA_006491835.1 Architeuthis dux
ACCAATTAAAAAGCATAAGCAAACACAAATAATTTCCATTTATTATAATATTATATTAAAAATATTCTATTTTTTTATACTATTAGGAAAATCGTCAAGAATTAATGTTTATATAGAGGGCCCCCTTCGGGGACAATTTCTCTTTTCCAACAGTTTCTGTGGTCCAGCAATGGCCAGGTCTCATGGTTGCTGGATTGAAGAGGTACAAATGTATTCGGTATAAATCTACACTCTCAATCTTATATAAAACAATTTTATTGCAACTTTTTGCATAGTGTCCATTGCAGCTTAAAGTTTTTCTCTAATTCAACCAAAATCCTTTCCTAATCTTTTAGGTTGTCCAGAAAGTAATGATGTTTTTATAAGAATAGATGTTTAAAATGAAAAAACAAAACAAGTGATGGGGTAAAGGGTTTAATCAAACTAGGCTCCATCTGATTGAACGCACCTTTGCCAATGTGCAACAATGTCATTTCTGCATGAACTGTAGATATCATTGTTTCTTTGAGTCAATAAATTCTTGAAAAACTTGTCATTGTTAAGGGATCACATCATTCTCCTCACTAATCTCGAACCAACTATGAACAGGAACTGATCCTTTGCTACATGTCTGGTTGATGTTTCGTGCAGTTTTAGTAGCTTTTCAAGTTTTGAATCATAAAGAAAAATCCTGCAAAAGTTCTGTGTTGTCTTGTTCATGGATTAATGACTCCAACTTGTAAAGAATTAGAAAATTGCAACAACTTGTAAAACAATAATTACTCTATAAGATATGTAACAACCAACCTGTAGTAAATGGTGCATTGAAGGTGTCAAAGAAAATGCTGCCATTGTTTTCTGGACAAGCTGATAAAAAGTTCACGGATAACAAATTTTCAGATGGGGTAAATAATGTAAAATATTGATTTCATGGTAAATTCTCATATCCTGTGTTTTCTTTTTTGTTTTCTTGTAGGTGTCCTTCAGGATCATCTGGAATACGGTGTTCAAATCTACAAAAGAGTGTGTCAGCTGGTTCAGATAGTGAGTATTCCTATTTTTGTTTTTGTTTTTCCTTACCATTCAAAGGAATTTCAAGCATAGATATCAAATGTAGACATACATATTTTCAACAAGTCTCCATTACACTTAGCAAATTTTTGTTATTAAATCGCTGAAAATTTTCTGATTCCTTTATTTACAAATTCTGTTTGTCATTGTTATTTGGTAAAGATTCAGTTTAGGTTGCAACACCATTCGCCGTGAAGATAAATATTTTTCTTTCATTTTTAGGTGATACAAATTTTTTGTGCTTTCATTTTTTAAATGCTATTTTGTAACATTATTTTTTTTCTCTCCTTCTTCTTCAGTATCCACCATTTTGATAGTGATAATATTGATAGTCATCATCATTATATCCGTCGTTGTGGCTATCGTCGTTAAACGACGTGCAACGTAAGTACAGGAAAATCCGTTTTTTTTTTCTTCATTTCTTATAACAACCCTATTTGAGCTATTTTATAGCTATGTACTCTTCTTAGGGATTATCCATTTTTATATACTGCAGTGTCTTAGGTCAGGACTCCTCAAAGTAGGGGTTGAGACCCCTCCAGGGGCTCACAGAAATATATGAAAATCTTTTTTTCAAAGAATTATTATTTAACTAACTTAGGTGACAAGTTTTCCTGCTTTCCTTTTTTTTTCTTAACTAGTGAATCCTGTATTTGTTCAAAATTATGGATCATATAGGAATTGAGCACCCTGTAATTGACCTAATTGAAATGCACACATTCTTTCTTGACACTGGATTACGTCACTGAAATGTCAGCAGTCTTACCAAGATAAACAAATACATGTTTTTTTGTGCTTTCAATCAAACTACATCCGAAAAGTTGAATATTTGGAGAGAAAAAAATTTTTTAATTTTTTTTAAATAACAAGTTTTTGATAGTTACTTACTCCTGGAATAAAACAAAAAGTAATATTTTGTGCTTTCAATCCAACTACATCATATTCGATAAAAATTAATCTTTGTAAAACTAGATTTTGGCTTTTACAGCGATTCCAGTTTAAATTTTACAATCGTTCACTGTCAACGGCCTCAACGCGGGTTCAAACCATGCCAGATCTTTGTTGTTATTTTTATAAATTAGTTTTGTTCAACGTGACTAACAGATCTACAGCCACGTTGACTGTGGAATTTATATGAGTAGATTGTAAATAGTAAGACCTTTAAAAATTAGTTTTTCTTGAAACTGACAAATTTCCAGAGGTAACGAACATCATATGATTTGAAAGCACAAAACATTACTTGCAAAAAATGTTTTCTATTTTTTTATCAAATATTCGACTTAATCAAATCTTAACCCAGTGATGGCAAACCTTTTTAGCACTGTGACAAAATTTGAATTTTTTTTTAATAATCCTCTTACTGGAGTGTATACATGTATTTTAGTTTTAGGTATATGCTTATAGTGGTCTATTTTTCTAATATATTTATAAAACTAGGAGTTTAATAAAATATAACTTGAAATTTCAATATATACTTTTTTCTTTTCCAAGATGGCCACCATTAGAATTATGTGTTTAAAAAGAGAAACAAAATTGCTTACAAAATTAAATTTTTTCCCTCATGAAAATCAACCACACCCACCATCCTTTGTTTAACTCTTAAATTCATGGACTTGTATTGACAGAGGAACTCTTCAATGAATAGAATTAAAAATAATGGAACTCTTCTTTGAATTGAATAGGAAAAAAAATGGAGAGAAAAAATCACCTAATGGGAGGATAATTTCAATCAAGTGTTATGAAGACATATGGGCGACCCACAGCCTTTCTCTTTTAGTGCAATGGGGAAGTGCTGCCAGGGCAACTAACCCCCCGAGACTGGATATTATGTACCTTTTTGAGGGCACAGGGCGAATCCTGGGCTCTTTTTAGTAAAGAAATTTGTTATTATACACACTGTTGTAGGTGCATTTTAAAAATCCATTCTACCTAAATGCTGTAATTGTGTGTACTGCTTTTTCCTGATAGACCTGCTCAATTCAAACACAAGAGAATCCAGGAGAATGCCAGTGAGATCAGTAATCCACTTTATATGCCAGAAATGGATGAAACAGACTTACCAGAATCCAATGATGCACAAAAGGTTTGTGTTTTTTCTTTATTCCTTCACCGTTTCAACCTAATTAACCGCAGCTGAACATCCATTTCCTCTTCTAAGGATCAACCCTTGTGTTCATACAAATTGGTAGATTACAATCTGCTTTCAATTGATCATTTTTGTATAATATTTTAACCCATTAACTGCAGATGACTGAAATTCAAGTCATTGCAGTTCTATGGCTCAACTTCGAATGACTGAAAATTTTCATTGGTCACACAATGGATCCTTCCACTTAAAGTTACAGATGACTTTTTCTGCTTGTTTCTCTGTCCGTAACCTCAAGTGGAAGGGTCCATAGTTTACAGAGAAACAAACAGTTCAGTTTATTTTGTGCCATCCTGTATAATCTAAGTTACCATTGCATTTAGAACACAGCAACTGAGTTGATCCTCCTGCCGCAGTTGATGGGTTAATTTAATGAGCCTTTTTTTTTTTAAATGAAAAATATTTCCTCTCTTTGCTTACATAACTGATCAGTTTGCATTGTTGGTAAAATTATCAAGCTGAAACTATTTTCATTTTCTTCTGGCTTTTAATCTTATATAAATATTTTTAATTCATTCTCAAAATAAAAGTCATTCTCTAATTACCAAGTTCTTTTATGTCACAATTCAAACATATGCTTTAGAAATTAAAAAAAATAAATACTTCTAGTTGTAAATATGAAAACTTCCACAGTCACATAGATTCACATTCAGCATAAACAAAAAGATTAAGTCTTAAGCAGAGGTGCCTCTATTGGCATTAGGGTTAGCAAGTTTGCTCAGTGTAGTGAGTTTGCTCCACACTGGGTTCCGCACTATCGTGGCCTTGTGCTCGACGGCAATGTAAATATTAACTTTGCATTTAGCAGAATACTTTTTTGAATTGGTCTTATTGAAGATGCTAGCAAGAGTGTTTCTGTCATTTATGTAGGTACATCAATAAATCCATAGCTTAATAATGAAAAGGGCATTTATTTTATGCAACAAATATTTATTTTTCAACATAATCTCCTTCCTTTTCAATGAAATTAATTCAGTTGTGAAAATCAATCCTATAGATTCAACATTATACAGTGAAAATTTCAGATGAAAATTTAGCTAATAACTACATGTCAATCTATGGACTTATTGATCCACCCTTGTAAGCAAGGCTTTCCTAGACTACATAGGGCTGAAATCAGAAATGTGTAGCTCATAGTAGTTTAGAGTTTATAAAAACATAGTTAGAAACAAACATTCTTCATCTTTATAGTATTTTATATATATATATATATAAATAAATTTGGAGAGCCAAGCAAAGTCGTACATGTAGGCTTTAGCTTGATTGTTCTTCATGATGGCATTTGGCCAATTGACCCTTGCATGTGCAGTGTGTGAAAGCAATGATGGTGTACTTCTTTGCTGGAGGCACTGAAACTATGCCAGAGCACGTTTGACCGGAGAAGGATTAAGAAGCTATCAGCAAAAATCCTTGTTCCATGAATGGAAAACATGTCCTGTAGCATTTGGAGTGACATGTTTATAGAGTCAACTTGCATGAGACATAGGCATGGCCAGACTGGAATTGTTGGACACTCAAACAAGAAACCCTGAAAACCTGGGCTCTCAGCCATCATGTGTGCAGCCAACTAATGGTGGAGTTGCTTGGAGATTCCAGAAGACTCACAAGGAAGAGTCAGTTGCTCGTATGGAGAGTGACAAGATTGCTATGCACATCCACCCGCTTGATCCCGATGTACATGTATGGAGAGTGACAAGATTGCTATGTGCATCCACCCTCTTGATCCCGATGTACATGCAGAGCAGCTTGTTAACATCACCAATGGTTCTCTTGCTCTGCTTCCAGCATTGCTGAGGAGCAGGTTATTGAATTTGAGATGTCATTACCTCAGGGATACTGGAGTTATTGAAAAGAGTTACGACCCTAGCTGTGATAAGAAAGGGCGTTACAGTTGGCCCTGAAAACTGATCTTCTCATGTGATGGGATTACAAGCCACCTCTAGAAATATGGATTTCAAAGATGTTCTCTCCTATGAGCTAGCACCCATCCCGAAAGTTTGATGATTCAGGGGAAATGAGAATCTGCAAAGCAAATTTAAAGAAGAAAACAAGGGTTGAGGTGTCCGTGGGGAATGCTGACCAGATAGACTGTACGATTCTTGATGGCTGTGCAGTCTTTTGGGTTGTCCCATGGCTAGCATCAAGTCAAACCAACCAAGCTCTAGTCAATGACTATGTGGAGTCTTTCAAGCAGTATTTGAAGCAAAGATTGCAAATTGGAGATGTTTATCTTGTGTACATTGAGTTTAGCACAAAGTGTTCTGCTCACAAGGCTAGAGGGTCTGGTGGCTGCAAGGAGTTCTGACTGTCTTCCAACTCCCCTCTTCCCCATCAGAACCAAGTTCTCAACATCCCAGAGAATAAGAAGCAACTTGTACAGATCATACTATAAAGATGGAAAGTGTAGTCTTAGTTTGTTTGGTGATTTATCTGCAGACAGGAAGGCTGTTGTAAGCCAAGCCACAAAGCTCACGTGTGTTTGCCATGGAATTGATGATGTGACCTCTATCACTGGTGCTAGAGTGAAGGCATGGATGGCAACGACCAGGAGAAAGCCTGTAACTAGAATGCCAAAGCTCTGCCGCCAATGTCAGATGCCTTCAGGGAGAATGTAAAGAGAGCCCATCTCCAGTGTGTTATCTGAAGGATGGCTCTTCATGGATCCCCAAATGCAGATCCCACTGAGTATGAAGAGGAATGAAGAAACCAAGTCCCTCCAGCCTGTCACACTCCCAGCGTCACGACAACCTGCACCAGATTGCATTATGAGGGTAGTCTGTTGTTCTTGCGCTGCACACACCACATACAAAACCAGGGCCTGTGGATGTTTATCAGCCAATTTGCCTTGTACAATGTTTTGTAAATGTCAAGGGAGCTCTCTCTAACAATAAACAATTAATGCCAGTACGAGTCAAACATTCTGACAAGCAGAAAGTTGATGAATAACTCTATCGGTGACCCTTGACTTTCAATACAAACATTGTGACCAATGTGTTTTGGCAACATGCCATGTTGGGGTTGATCAATTGGAAAAAAAGGTGATCAATGAATAAGTTATTTCTTTAGCCTTTTGTTGGGGATTGATCACTAAAACAAAGCCCGAAATAAACAAGCTATGAATACTGCCGGACACAAATTAAGGGGGCAGTTTAGCATAAACTTACATTGCAAACTGAACCCCCCAATAAGAAACTATCTAGAGTGTGAAAAATGTTTTTTCTAGACATAATAAGGAGTAAATGCTTAAATTTTCAGCCCTCTAGCTCAATTAGTGCGACCTGTACATGCGATACATACATAGGCAGCCAGCCAGCCAGACCAACTTAAAAACTGTTGAGTTTTGATTGACAGTTTCTAACAGATATATTAAGTAAGTTGGACTAAAATGACACCAAGAAAGGTTTCTTCTCTGTTAGCACCTCATTAATGGTATGAGTCATAGAAGCATAAAGTATCTGATGGTGTCACTACATACCTCGTTAATGGTATGAGTCATAAAAGCATAAAGTATCTGATGGTTTCACTACATATGATTACTTTTCCATTCGATGAATGTTTATTACTTCTCCCCCCTAATCAATGTTAATAACCTTTACTTCATATTTGGCTTGCAGGTATTCAGAACCTGTCTTGTTGCAAGCCTCTATCATTATAGCATATTTCTAGGTATTCGAATATCAAGATTTATTAAGTGACCCCTATTCTGAAAAATGCCTAATGGTCAGTAGGTGAAAATGTGTTATAGAGGTGTACCATGATGCATCCGTGTGGTGCACCGATGCACACAAAACATGCAAGTTGCAAAACACGCAAGAAAAACGTTAATCTTTCTTTTAATAAGGTTATTACCTTTTTAATCATTCGAAAAAGTCAACAAGCGTTCAAAGTTGTTTCTGTATGCCAGAGATACATAGCGAGAGAGCTAAGATAGCGAAAACTATCCCGTTTCCAAAGACTCTAAGAGCCCCAGGAATGGGTACCCCTAAATAGGGTGTCCAGTCCTGGACAATTGAACTGTATCTCGCCGCTGCTACCAAAGGACTCCTTTTTCCCTAAGAACTAATATTTCTTTGTTCGCTGCTCGGCCAATCAATCTGGACATCACTTCTGTGGCTGGTCAACAGCTATCGTACACTAAGGGAACCATTTCCCAATACCATTCACCCTTCCTACATCACTTGGTACCCTCTTTCTGTCACTTAGTTGGTCACATCCCTCCTTTTCCACTAGCTGTAAACAAAATAAGCCATTTCTATTTCAGAATCCTGAACTCATTTAAACTTAAAATTCATACCTACAACTAACTTAATAACTGGTCTCTCTATTATGTATCAGAAGTATAGAATGACCTAAAACCACCTTTTAAAAAAAACTTTATACCCCGAAGTGAACCCCACCTAAGGTTCTGCCTGACTACTAGTAAAGTGAAATCGATTGATGCCTCGTGATCAATGACTCATATAAGTGTTTCCAAAAATCCAATGACATAATACAAATTTGATAAATATTATTTTTTAAAATTTCAATTTAGGAGGTTGGGTTCCTGTATCTCATGAGCAAACCATGTGCACACTGGTCAGTTGTTCCAATACAGGATCTAAATCAAGTGGTTGTCACTTCATCCTGAAAGAGCTAGCTACAAAGAAGCTACATCAAAAGAGCTAAGACCCTGAAAGAGCTACTAGAAAAGGCTAATACGATAAGGGCTATGCAAGAAAGAACTAAGGACACAATCAAGCTATTCTAAAAAGGAGCCTCAAGTCATGCATATAATATTTATGTAGGCTTTAAGGGTCTTGGCTCCTTTGTTATAGATTTTTTTGTAGCTAGCTCTTAGAGAGTGCCCCATCATAAATGCAAGCTGTTTCTATCAGCCTTTGGAAAAGACTTAATGCCATTCCTGCCTTTTTATGTGGGACAGACTCATATAATCTGTATTTGCAACTATGATTTGCTGCCTGCAACACTAGATTTTTCAACTTTCTCTCTTCCCTATGATGTTAGGGATCTGGCCAGTTCATCCCCAACAATTCATAGCAGCAAAATAAAGTTAGGAAAATTAGTAAACTAAACTAAAATTTAAAACAAATTTAATATAAGATAAGGAGTTAGTAAGATAAATCATGTGCAATTCCTCTTGAGATAATCAACATCATTAACAGTTTTAATTCTTTTTTTTTACTATCAATTTATAGCAGGTATTAATATTGCTAAACTAGGTTGGGGATGAACTGTTGGAGATGAATGTTCCTAGAATATTTTTCCTATTGAAATTTTATTTTGTTGATTGTGTCTCAAAGGAAGTCCGTCCAAGATCTTTATTTCTTTTATGTGAACCTATGTAAAATGCTTCTCTTTGCAGATTTTACATGAACAATATTGTGACAACAGATAGTCTGGCCTCAGGTAAACCCAACATACAGACAATGTTATCACAAAAGAAAAAAAGCAAATGCTATTAGAGAATGTCGTTGTTTAAAAAAAAAGGGACAAAAGTTGCCCGTGGAAGCTACAATGCTTGCAGACATCTTCTGTTCCATTAGTAGCACGATCCCCATATTATATAGATATAAAACACATAAAAAGGCAATGTTTACTGCAACCTGTAGTGCGTCTTAGAATCACATCCAGATTTTCCTTTGCTGTCAGATACACCATTTTGATAAAGAGAAACAAGTCCTCTTTAAATTTACATTATTTTAAACACAGTTTTGCCTTTTTTTTCTTTCTTTTTTTTTTCATAACAAGAAGAGAGAGAAAAACTCGCAATCTTGAATATGCTTGATTTTATGTCCCTGAAATGCCTGAAAATTCTGCTACTATTTTTATTTGCTCATACAGTGAGTTCTAAAAGTATCCAATACATTTCAAACAGTTAATTTTAACATCCTTATACAACTTCAAAATTGATATAATTTGGACAAATTTAAAAATACAAGATTGAACTCCAAAAGGTTATGTACACAAATCAGAAATCTTTGGTCCAAATTCCGTCAATTTTGAAGTTGCATAAGGATATTAAAATGAACTTTATGAAATGTATCGGATACTTTTTGCACTCACTGTAGATTTTGCAATTTGTAGATTTCTTGCATGTAATATTCAGACAGTGGGAATCTGACAAATATTGTATCAAGTTTGAAAGTAGGAAAAAAACACATGGAAGTAAATTTCTTATCTTCAACCTACTGTTTACATAAGAAAGATATTTGGTTATTTAAACACTACAATCATTATTCATATATAATTTTAACTCTGCTTATTATTTCATATCATGTCAAGAGTTTGTCAAAATTAGAACTATAGGAATTTAGTTAAAGATATACCAAATTAGTAAAAAAAAAATCGAAGAGAAATTATAGTGAGTAAGAATTATTTACATTTTTCTTGGGTTCGTAAAACCGTCAGAATGTAATTTTCTTTTCAATCTGAAACTTAATCTTTGCAAAAAGTAAATATTTAGCAGCTTTACCCCAATAAATAGATATTAAAATCTGGGACCAGTAAGCCTGTACCTGATTTATACAAGTTCTTGAAGAATAGCACACTAGCAGAAGTGTTTTCAGTAGTACGTACCCACGCTACATGACTACTTCTAAATGCAATTGAAATTTATACAATAGACTCCTGTTGTTATGGCACCCTTGGAGTGCTGTTATAATGGGTAGATTAAAAGAATATAAATTATTTACTTTTTAATTTGCTTGGGAAAAGATATAATCTCCCACAATTGTCTTGTATGAATCTGAAAAAAATCTAAAAACAAACATGCTGTTAGAACGCATGTGTCCTTAACTCATTCCTGCCTGAAAACGCCTGCAGGCGGGATAAAAGAAATGCTCCAGTTCCCTGGTCACGCTTGCAGTCGGGCTATGTAGCGTTTGTTAAATCGGCTCTGTTTAGTCATATTAGTGGTCTCTAGGGGATCCCATAGAATCTCAACCAATCAAAATGAAGCTTACGTTTAAGTTTAAATCATATATAAATTTAAATCATGACAATGCCAATCAATAATAATATCTTTTTCAATTAACTTTGTGATGGTTTTATTTTACTGGACTTAGAAGTGATACATTGGGAATAATCACTGAAAATTTAGTAAGCCTACATTTAATATTAAAAGAGAAATAGCAATTTATTTACTGCCCATTGTATTTTTTTGGTCAGCAACAACAGGCTGTTATATTAGTTTCAGGGAACAAGGCACATTTTTAGACGAAGGGAGTCAGGCAGGCATGGAACTTATCAAATTTGCCACTGTTTGAATATTCATTATTATCAATTTCTATTTATATAATTCTATTATAATTTAGAAAAAAACAGGAGAAATCTTTCCTGAGTTTTGTACTATTTTCAAAATGTAGAAAGCTAAGAGCACTGAACTTTGACTCAGGCTCAAAGGGAACTGCTATTTAGATTCAGTTTAAGTAAAATATTTAGTTATTTCTTTCTAAGCAATCATTGTGTAATGGTGTTGATTTGATTTGACTTTAATTTTATTTAATTTTTTTCATCTTCAAACTCAGCAAACTCAGTTTCTTGTGGTTAATATTTATCGTTCCATTTATTGGGTCTCTTTTTTACTTTTTTTACATTTCTCTCATATCCTACTTTGCTATGACATCTGATAAAAAAAGATTATTCGCTGAGTGTTTGCAAAGAATGGGAGAGTGACTTTTGTAGTAATTATTAGCCTATCTGTTCCCACAGTGGGAATAGATAGGCTAATAATTACTACTACTCTTCTTTTGACTAAGACAAGGGCCATCTCAATTCAAAAAAGAGGAGGAAAATGTAATTCCATCTGTGAAATCTAAAGAGTGACCAGGTCAAAGGTGGAGAGGGGAGAGATCCCACTGACAGAAAGGAAAAGAATTTACCATTGCTGACCTGAAGATCTGAGGAAGCAGTGAAACGATTGTTGTCAGCTCCTACTAAATTATTTAACTAATATATTATATATATGTGTGTGTGTGTGAAATCAAATGATGGATCATTTTATATCCGATAGAATATGATGATTATAAAGACATTTATTAGTTGAGAACCTATATTTGCCCGGTGCTGGTGTGAGCAACTGCTAAACGAGCAGCCAAAATCATAAATGTGAATAAAGAAACTAGCTCATATATATATATATATAAGAACAAAAGCTCCAAAAGAGCTACTTCATACAAAGGAAGTTGAAAGAATTGTGCAAATGAATAAAATAAAATCTTTAAGTATATTCTGAAATCTGATTCCGGAACTGCTCTGTAGTTTTCTCAAAAATCACATCTCTAAAATCAAAATGATTAAATGAAATTCCGTCTATTTTAAATGTGGTCAAATTCTGTTGTTGTTTTGTACTTTGGGGACCATCCAGAATTTGATATTAAAATATTCTGGATTTATAGGTTTGACCAAGTTTCGCCTCCATAACCCCCAACATTTGCGACTTTATCAAAAACACTCCTTAATGATCTTATGTTAAAGAACCATGAATTATTTTGTGATTAATGAAGGAAAATGGTTTTCTTAAGAGATAACATTGCCAATCACAAATGAGTAGGTTTTATTCCCTAATATAAGTAACAATATCAGAACGCACGTATTCATTTTTTAAAATTTTTTTATGTAGCCATTGATAGACAACTTATATATGAAATGCCAATGTGGTTTGTTCACTTCCCCCAAGTGTTCCAGCAGGTGTCTGTGAATGTTGTCATCATCATCGTCGTAGCATCGAAACACTTGCATGACCTTTGCACCACCAACCAATTTAGATTGACCACCCCTTCCTCGTCGTCCTCCATTTCCTCCTACCCCAACTCATCAAAATCACCAATGTAAACCTCTGTTTTTTTTATAATGCTATAGCCAATATCTTTCTTTTATAATGCTATAGCCAGTATCTTTTTTTTATATAATGCTATAGCCAGTATCTTTCTTTTTTTTATAATGCTATAGCAAGTATCTTTTTAAAAATCTTTTGTGGGGTTTTTTTTTTTCTCCTAATTATCTTCAGATTCTTACATTTCTTAAAATGACAATGGATATAAGATGTCTTCATCATCATCAGCATTATCATCATCAACATAACCAAGAAAGATAATTCGATGTTTTAGGGATTTTGTTTAATCACAAGTCAAGGGACATAACTAACTTTACTTTAAGCAAGAGTTTTCTCTC
The DNA here is from genome assembly GCA_006491835.1 of Architeuthis dux. Lineage (NCBI taxonomy): Eukaryota > Metazoa > Mollusca > Cephalopoda > Oegopsida > Architeuthidae > Architeuthis > Architeuthis dux. The sequence goes on from VCCN01003977.1 coordinate 7,189,930, forward strand.
TTCTTTAAATAGTCATTAAGGGTTCTTTTTGTTAATGAAAAGTTTGCTTTTATGAAAAGCTGTGCTTTAATTTTCAAAGTTTTTCTCATACATTTGTGTGTGTGTGTGTATATACAGAACAACTTTTGAGAAATGATCATAAATCTTTCACTTAAACCCTTGCAAATGTAGATTCCTGAGCTCAACTCAGACATTTAATTATTTTTTGTATTCTGACAAGTAACATGTGAGCTATGAAAGAATGTGTGAAACTTTTCAAATTCTGGATTGAAACAATCCAGAATTTGAAAAGTTTCACACATTCTTTCATAGCTCACATGTTACTCTTCAGAATACAAAAATTATGCAATCCTGCCAAAACATAACATATCATTAATAAATTGATACTTGAAAATTGTTATTCACTCATCCTTATATGAAGTTCAAAGTCAGTCTTTTAATTAACAAATTTTGATTTTCAGGTAACATTTATTGAGTGCCAGTAAAAATGTTATTTTTTACTTTGCAATTGTTATTTCATTTTATTTTTGTAAAAAAATAAATGATCAATGTTACGTTGTGGATGTGTGTTGAATGTATAACTGCATTGTTTGATTCATTCAATTGACTCTTGATCGATCATGGCCGTCTCAGTTGATCATCAATTGAGTGGTTCACATTGTTGGTCTGCTGCGCAATTCAAACAGAAAATAATCACAGACCCATTTTTTTCCCCTACTATTTTGCAATGGGCAAAAGTACTAGTGTATTTTTTCTTTTCCTTTTTCATTTAGATACAAACATACTTTTTACAGTGGAAGAGAGAACAATCCATTTAACTTTTTATGTCTACAACTGCTAGGATATTTTGTTGTTGTTGAGGTAAAAAAAAAAAAGGGGTATGGGCTCTTAATCTGGTGGCCTGTTTGGTAAATGGTACTTGACCTCTTATCTTCGGGTTCAAGTGGCTAATCAGTTCTTTGCTACTACAGTAATTTTTTTTTATCTTCGTGTTTCTCTGGGCCCTTAGTGTATTCTTTTCTTTCCTTTCCTTCCTCTGTCCTGCTGCCCTGATCTGTGATTTATCTTCTTTCTTTTCTTATATAGTGTCTGCTGGCTTTCTTTTTTACTTATGCTTGTACATGTTCATCTGTTGCTGTCTCTCTTTCTTGATTCACAGACTTTGCGTCAAAAATAAGTGAGGGAAGATTGATTCTTTTTCCTCTCCAATGAGTGTGATTCCTTTCTTTTTACGGCTTGTATTTTAGGCACAACATAGCAAACTGAATTGCCCTTCCGAGCCCCTGCCTCTCAGTGTGCCGGAAACGTTTAAGAGTTGATGTCTCTGGGTGGGAGGGGGGTGCCAAGGTCAACTGTCTTTTGGTCGAATGTCGATGGACATGGAGAAATTTTCTCCTTGTAACCAGCAACACCTTGTCATGTACATATTGCAAGGGTCCAATCCGACAGCTGATCACCAGCGGTATAGTTGAGCTGATATTGAGGATGGTAACACAGAAAATGACAAACCATTACTCCTTTGATCTCCTCTTCTGGCTGTCGAATTGACATTGGTGATGCAGGGATAAATAATGTCTTTAAGGCATGACCCCCAAAATTCGATATCACTTCCCATGTCTTACCTCCTGACCAAGTTTTCTATTATTTAAAAATTTTGGTTGACACATTGTTTTTTATTGGGCCACCTCTGGCCATCCACAATTCAGTCATCTAAAACACCAAACAATATTCAGTTGACTCATCAAGATCCAGATGTCTGGCTGGCTCTCTTTAGGTCAATTCCCCATTGTTTCAAAATCTTTACCTTTGCATCTGTGGCATGTTCTTCTAAAAATATATAAGGACTTAACAAAATATCAATTTTGCATATGCTGTCATTTGTGACGGCACTTGTACACTAGTACAAATAATAAATGACTGCACTTGTCACTTCTTCTTTCTACTTGGGCACATCACCTGCTGAGTGTACATTGAAGAACTGCATGTGTCACTCTCCTCACATTGAGGAAATATTTTACTCACTCTCAATCGAAATCCACTTCTCACAACTCTGTGCACAATGAATTTTCACTTTTTTCTTTGTAAAATATTATTTTTGTATTCATAAGTGAAATGTGCAGTTATTTTAGACAATTGTTTTCTGGGTACAAAACATATAATTAAGGAGTTCTTTAAAAAAGAAATAGCTACCTATAAGCATAAAACATGAAATTTTTCATCAAATGTTGTTGTAGTCTTTTTTATTTATTTTCCTTTTCATTTTAGACATTTTAAAGTAGATAATACCAAATGACTTTTCTACTTTAAACAAAGTACAGGGCCAAGTTATTATGAAATGAATGAGAAAAGTATTTCTGATTAAAGATTATCTTAATATGCTTGTAGTTTTTTTTCTTTTATATTTTGAACAAACTACTCTCCAGTCAACATTAGGTAACTTCATCCTCAAATAGATTTGAAGTGATAATATTAAATTAAGGGCTTTAATATAAAGCACTTTATTATTAATTTTCAACTACTATTTACCTTCATCTTAATTTTTTAGTTGTTTTTTATCACAACTTAACTCAGGCCATCAATCTACGACAGTGGGTAAACAGCAGGATGTGAGTTTGAGTCTCACCGAGTTCTTATTCTTTATTTTGGATGCACATTGTATACTAACTGCTAAAATAAAAGGCCACCAAGAACCTTGCTCAAAATGAACACCCAGTCAATTTAACAATGTAGAGAAGTCTATAGAAAATGAGTAACAATGATAACTTGTTGAAAAAAAATAATCAAAATGTTTAATTTAGTTTTAGAAGCCTGTAAGTGATTGCAAACATTTGAAGGTTAACCATTTTGTGTCAAGTGTGAATGCAACAATTTATTTGCACATTTAGTTGGTGATACACCACTAAAAGAAATTCATCTGGAAATACTTCTACTCAAATAATCATTGCAGTCAGTCATAAAGCAACAAATGATTTGTATTGAAACTATTGTACAGTGATGAATTTAAATCACTTGACCATAACTAACTTTCCATTAAAAAATACAAGGAGTGGTTGATAAGTTTGTAGCCTCAAGGACATTAATTAAACAGTTCCAACTGAATTAACATACGGCTCCACTCAATTGCTGAGAATGGAAAATTATCGCCCATAGTGCAGTCATCTGCTACCTTGGTATTAAG
>VCCN01003977.1:7193436-7206798 GCA_006491835.1 Architeuthis dux
TTAACGTATGACTGCACAATGGGTGATATTTTTCATTTCTCAACAATTGATGACTCTCAATTTCCAATTGTCTAGAACCCCAAAAAATCAAACAATTATGAACTTCAGATTTTCTGTGAAATCATTCAAAATGTTGAACTGTATGTGAACTTAGTTAGAACTGTGTAACTCTTGTCCTTGTACCTTAGGCCACAAACTTATCACTCACCCCTCGTAAATAATAAGAATACAAAATGTTTATTCTTAAACGATTGATTTTCTGTCTCCATTTTCTTTTCTGCTTTGATGCATTTATCATTTTTGTTGCAATTCATGAAAAACACTTAAGTTAATTTCATTTTTATTATGTGTGAATTCTTTTTATGGATGATAAAGCTAACAAAGATAAAGTTTATTCTTGAGTCTAAATTTTTGCCTCTTTTATTTTTTCTTCCAGCCATTACATTTTGATGATGCATACGACACATTTCATCATGACAGCTCCACAAACTTGCTACGCAAAGAAGACGAGCGACATCAGCTATTGCAAGAAGATGCTTCCCGTGTACGATTCTATGGCGATGGTGACACAAACTCAAATATAACATTTGCTTAGCTGCTTCTAGGCTACATCAAAACACTCTACTATTACTACTCCTACTATTATTACTACTACTACTACTACTATTTCAAAGCCCAGGGTCACTTAGAACGGACACTTAGCAACGTGTGGATTTTAATTTCAAAAATAAAAAAAAAAGCGAATGACGAAGGGATGGACAATTGTTGAACGTGAACCCATGCTTGCTTTGTTTCTTATTGCCGTTTTGATCGACTGGCTCCAGAGATTTGAGATGAGAGCAAAACTTCTGAAATTAGTGTTGGTTTTCTGCAACCGCAGACTATTTGACTATTGCTCATATTTCATCTGACTTATCTTATATGGATAAAGAGATAGACTGTAAATATCTGTGTTCAGATGAAAATAACATTTTTGAGGAGTGTGGGGATGGAATTGGTTTAAAACACTCCCAAAGAAACAGGGCGGGGGGGATTAATCTTTTTTTTAAATCGGTCAGAAAGAAGAAAAAAAAACAAATAGATTTTAAATTTGCAAACATGAAAATTGAAAAAAAAAAAAAGACACTGCTTTGTTCATAGTTTGATATTTTTTTTTGTTGTTTTCTTATTTTTAAGGTAAAAAAAATATGAGAACTGCTATAATATCCCAAATTTATGAAAAAAAATATATAATTAAAAGAAAAAGAAAAAAAAAGAAATGATCTTCCCAAAAAGGAAGATGATGAAATGGCTTTTTCAATTTCAATTCTGATTTTCATTTTATGAATAATTTTCTCTGCTGTTAGGATAAGTTGTGTTCGGGGACAAGAAATGAAATGAATAAAAAAAAAAATTTTAAAAACAAACTAAAAACCAGAAAGACAAAGGAAAATGTATGGATATATTTTTTTAAAAATGAAGACTTAAAACAGAAATCTACACAAGAAGTTAAAAACTGAAATGCTCCTTTCCTTTCCTTTTTCCTTTTTTTTTTTTTTTTTTTTTTTTTTTTTTTTTTTTTTTTCAGTTTTATTAGATTTTTTATTTCATGACAAAAACATTTCCATGGTTGTGTATTTTTACTTATTAATTTTTTTTAATAGTTTACTAAAGAATTTTAAGTTATAAATTTTTTTTATTGTGAAATTTATTTTTATTTTCATAAAAACTTCAGCTTTTCTTCATTTAATGTATACAAAAAGATAATTCCAAAAAACGTTTTCATTTTCTGAAACTTTTTTAAACCTGAGAAGAAAAAAAATAAACTTCATGTTTGCTTGGTAAGTGCACAAGTATGGATAGATTCTATCCTTGGTGTGTAAGTGGGAGAGCTTGATCAATAAAATCTATAATTTAAATAAAGTTTGTAGAAATGTTTAACTCTTAATGTCATACACCGCTGAAAACCGCTCCTAGCAGCTGAGATCTTATATAGTGGAGGCTGCATTTGTTACACATATTATGACAAATAGAATCAAAAACTTTACCTAAAGTTGAAAGGGAGGTAATTTTGATCAGTAGTTATTCTCCTTGTTATTAACATCTAAATTTTGTTGTATGAAACTAAGAGTTAAGTCACTATCTTACAGCTACAATGAGAACATTGGGAAATGATTGACGTCTACTTAAGAGTTTTACAGTTTCTTTCTAACTTTCTTTACTTCCATTTTTTAAGCTGATTGATTATTGTGCCAAAAAAAGCTCATTAAATTTGTTTAATTTTAGTTTTATTGTAATATTCAATATTTTCTTAAAAAACGTATTTTACATTTAAACAAATTCCCATTTTTACAAATCAGTTATCAGGTGGCTAGATGATAGATTTATATAGGTTATGAGAAGACATGAAAAGCTTTAGGCAGTGGTGTAGTGCTGAAAATGAAGTGAGGGAATGCAATTTTTAAATTTAACCAATTTCAGAGGCGTTTTGAGGCCATATGGGTTGAGTATTCGGACCAGTTAATAGAGGATTTTAGTAGTATAGGATATGAGGAAACACAATTACCCCTCCTAAAAAAAGTAAGGAACGCTGTTCCCACCCATTCCTTCCCACAGCACCACACCACTGATTTTAGGTAAAGAGTAAATCTGAACAGGACCCTGTCTACTGAAAGAATATTTATTTATTATTCATAATGAACCAGCATTTCCAAAAACTTAACTTTTAATTTCATTCGGAAATCAAAAATTCATAACATTCAAAAGATATTACCATTTGTTTTGTTTTTTTTCCCCTCCTTCTTTTCACTCTACCTTTGAGTTTTTAATTTGTAAATAGTAAATAACTCGCTATATGACAAAACTGAAACCTGGTGTCCAGTCACGTTTCCAAAGGTAGAGTGTGAGGATTGCTGATTCTGTTAGCCGTCAATGACATTTTATACAACCATCTCCTGCTATCTTTTCCAAGAACTGCATTAGGGCCATTTATGTTTTGTTTTATTTTTTATGGTCATCTAAATGCTTTAATCACATATCATCTTTTCAAAATGAAACTCTAGAATGGAAATAGGGTGGGAATGGGGTAGGAAACAATGTGGAGCTGGCAGCTTCTGATGAATAAATTTTGAATCTGTAAAGGCCCAAGCTTGGAAGGGGAGGGAATCGACAAGAGATAGATTAGCTTCTGTTCAGAAACTCTCATAGAAGCAAAGTTTGAGATGCAGTCCTATTAACTCTTAATGTCATAAACCGCTTGAGGCTGCTCCTAATTGACAGTGGAACTCTTCGGTGGCGGAAACAAAGTTTCTTAAAATTATTATGACACAAGTTGGAAGGGGAGTAACTTTGTAGTTATTCTGTGGCTATCCTACCAAAGTTAGAAGTGGAGTAACTTTGTAGTTATTCCGTTGCTACCAAAGTATTTCAAATTTCTCGTTCCAAGTAGAAAGCTGATTTACAAGTGACGTATATTAATGTGTAATTATTTTATAATTTTTTTAAGTATAAACTAGTTTACCTATGCTGTCAAAAAATAACAGTATTTCAATAATTTTACAATCACACTCTACTTAAAGTATATCAAAAACCTGGATTTTGCTCTGCATTTTCTTGTTTATGATTAACCAGAAATAACGAGGATTCTTTACACCCCCCCCCCCCCAAAAAAAAAGGGTATTGGAGATTACTCTTTAATCAGCATTTAATAGTTATCTTCCTTGACAAATGTGACACAGAAAATATAGCCAAACACGTGACAATTTATATAAGTAGATGTATATAAAATGTGTGGATGAAAATCCAGTAAAAACTGCTGCCAGTCCCAAGCCGTCTGCTACCTTATGAATCTTCAGATGATCTAGATGAGGTTATGATGGGCAATGGGACGTTTGTCTCATAATAGATTCCTCTTTTTTTTCCTCTAATTTATTTGGCAAATGTTTAATAGTGTTTGTATATGAAACATTTTGCGAGGGAACTTAAATGTTAATTGGTGTTACTTAATCAAAATCAAAAGACTTAATCCCAAAATTAAAAAGAGGGTTTTCTTTATATGCTAGTATTATCCATGCAATGACAGCACTATTTGTATATGTTTGCAATTTCATTGTACTTAAAAGATATCAAAAACATTATGTTGCTCTGCATTTTCTTGTTTATGTTCAACCACAAATAAACAGGATTGTTAAGCCTTTATTAAAAACAAATAAGAGAGACCACTCTGTAATTAGCATTTAATAGTTATCTCCCTTGACAAATGTTAGACAGAAGATATCGCCAATCATCAGGGCCATAAGTAGATTCTTACTTTGTTTTTCCAAATTTAATGGGGACAGATTGAAGATTTGTCTAAATATTTTCTGCCTTAATTCTGGCTTCTGTTGCCTTTTGACTGCTGACAATTGACTGAGTCCTGCCTGAATAATGAGGATGATAAGCAATTAGAAACTATTTTGTATACAAGGAGGAAAAACAATAACTGATTAATATAGGTCTGTATTACTGTTTTTATGTACAGTTGTCTATCTATATGTAATGTGTACCATTATAGCAAGTTTTATTTTAAATCTTGTCTACTCTATCAAATCAATAGCTGGTGTTCAAAACTTGGGTTAGGATCATCTTATATTGAATAAGTATTTTATTTATTATATATACACACGCACACGCAGTGATAAAAGGATAAAGGTTATCCGACATAATGATGCTGGGAAAAAGACAATGTGGAGACTCAGAATGATTTGCAAGAAATTTATTTAATACCTTAACATGTTTCGACTTATTAGGTCGTTTTCAAAAGGAAAATTAGAGAGAACGAGTTTTCATGTCTGTATCGACCGGGGAAACTCTCCATTTAGTCACAACCCTCGGTCGATACAGACATGAAAACACGTTCTCTCTAATTTTCCTTTTGAAAACAGCCTAATAAGTCGAAACATGTTAAGGTATTAAATAAATTTCTTGCAAATCATTCTGAGTCTCCACATTGTCTTTTTCCCAGCATGTGTGTGTATATATATATACACACAAACACACACACACACACAGTGGTGTAGTGCTAAGAAATGAAGTAAGGGAATGCAGGGCTGCTTGCTCTCTTAGACTTCAACCTGAGAGAAAATGTTTGAAATTTAACCAATTTCAGAGACGTTTTGAGGCCATATTGGATAAGTATTTGGACATATACTAGCTAATTATCCTTCTAATCAGTGAATCGTAGTATATAGATAGTGAGGGAACACTGTTCCACCTCCCAAAAAAACTAAGCGTATGCCGTTCCCACAGCAATACACTACTGTGTGTGTGTGTGTATATATATAATATATTTTGTTTGTTCTTTTATGCAACCCACCTATGTATGTGTGAATATTTTTAAACAAATCTAAGACAAAACTCTAATTTCATCTTTGAATTAAATGTCAGCATTTTTCTCGCTTATCTTTTCCTCTCCAAAACTCTAATCTGAATTTCTTTTCTCCAGATGGGCCTCTCGGCTCTGACAGGTCTGAGTCAAAAGAATTTCACAATTCCTTATCTTGCTAATTTTTTGCACATTCCCAAAATGTCACCTGACCATTATGTTTTAAAGCTGGTTCTGTTCATATTATCTTTATTGACATATAAATGTTCTTTAGTGTGTTTTCATTTGTCGGCTTCATATTGTGAATGGTTCAAGTACGAAACCTAGCCAAATTTTAAAGGCTGCTAAATACTAGTTTAAGCTGAAGAGATTGACTTCAAAAAGAGATATCCAATGCTCAAATCCATAAGTTACCACCACCGTGGATGTTTGCTGCCACTTTTCCCAGGATGGGGCAAAACGATACTCATTGTGTCTGCAACACCTGCTGCACTAGATGTTGGTTTCCAGGTAAGGGATTAGGGAGTGCTTAAGCTGTGAGTCGTCCTAAGCTTTCACTGTTCAGTCACCCCTTGATCCTCAGCCTTATGAGGTTCCAAGTTTCAAACCCCTTCACCCTCGGTGAGAAAGTGGATGGCCATGGTTATCACCCAGAAAAATGAAATTCCCTATAATGCCACTTGTACAGTGCGCACACACACCTGTCAATTCTACAATGGTTTATGTTGGTTATAGATGTCCAATTTCTAATGCAGTTGTGATTTTGTGACCCATGTTCAAAAATCGGCAGGTGTCAAATTTTATCATTTCATTCCTATTTAATTCAATCAGTTTGTTTTTGTTTTTTTTGTTGTAAAATTCAATTTTGCTAGTGGTGCAAGAGTTATTTGCCCTTGCTGCATTTCAAAATGCTTGGTTTAAAGAGGATGTGAATTCCTTGTCTTGCTGTATACAATTTAGTGTTTTGGGGTTCTTCCTTTATGGTTGCGTATGTAAGGCTGAGATTATTTCTTTTTAATTATTTTTCTTGTTTTCTGAATTTACTTGCTGAATAGAATGGAAATTAAATTTGTTTCATTATTCATGTTTTGAAAAATGAAGTCATTAAACAAATTCTTGCCGAATAAAATGCTGAAATGTATAGAATGATAAATGACTATCAAGATATTGTCTAATTTTGACAAGTCAAAGTGTTTTTCAGACAATCGATTCATTCTTGTTATTTTTGATAACAAAAAGAATGAGTTTGTCTGAAAAACTCATTATCATTTTTCTAAATTTTGTTTGAACTTAAATTTTTGGTCAATTTCATTCTTTACAACAAATGGCATTCCATTGAAGGCCAATAAGTTCTTTTAATAGAAGGAACATATCGACATATTCTGCCTTCTTTGCTATGATTAGGGTGAGTATAGACTTAAAATCTTAACAGCATAGTTGTGGTGGCAGTGGTTGTTTTAATGGCTTGAGAGTAACCCCTTGAGTGATGCTTGTGTAGGTTTTTAATGGTAGATAAGTCTGATTTAAGGGGGTTTTTTTAATTTTAATTTTTTTATCAATTTCAATCTCTTAAAAATCTCTGCACTTATTTTCCCAACCATGTATCACCACAAGCTGCCAGACCAGAGTTGCTAGATTGGCCTACAAGGGGAAATAATATGAAACTTTATCTCCAAGACTTACCCAACACAGGCATTAGAATTGTGTTGGGTAAGTTTTAGAGATAACCTCACCTCACCGGTTTGAGTGGACTCTGACTTTATTGTCTTTCTATTTGTTAAGGTTATGATAAACATTAGCAAATCCTGTTTATCATCGCAATATTCATCTAACTTGAATGTTTGATCGATGCCATTGTGGTTTACTAGGTCTGTTATCATCTGCCATCGGTCAGTGTGAGTTATAAAGTTTGGATTACCTCCCCTCGTAGCCCAATCTGGCAACCAGATGTTTAGAATTTGTAAAGTTACATTTTCCATTGCTTATTAATTTCCTGTGAATTCCAATTCTTAAATGCAACTTGACTTACTTCACTTTTAGATGCATTTAAGTAGAACAGTTCCCCCCCCCCCTCAAATCCCTACTCTAAAAATGGTACACCACTCAACTATCCAGGAATTGCTAGACAAACAGGCAGGTAGACAGGTTATGGGTCTGTAGCCACAAAGCCACTATAACAAAGGCTGCTCTCAAATCCTCTTACTACTTGTAAGTAATACATATATATAAATTTATTTTGTTTTAAAGGAAAGGAAACGAAAATATGGTTTGTGACTCTTGTGAAGGACAAAAAAGGTCATCTTTGTCAATTTAAGGGATTGGATTGTCTCCCTTCATACCCTCTTCCTGGAGATTGTAAAAATCTTTTGATAACAAAGGAAATGGCTGGAAGAAAAGGAAAGAAACAAACTAACGATTATTAATACTTGAAGCAAGAGACATTAAAGATTGTACAGAATTCCTTTTATTTTTTATTTTTTATTTCTTTTATTTTGTACATTTGCAAAAAATGCATCTTGAGTCTTATATACTCGGAACAATAAAGAAACGTGTCAGTCTTCCATGAGTTCGTGATCAACTTTTATTTGCTTTGCACCAATTTCTGTTGCTTTTATTCTTTTTCTATTTTCATTTTTCTTTGAAGAAAGTACATTATATAGGGTGTCCCAAAAGTAACACCCGATTTATCCTAACATCTTAATAGTTCTTCAGACGATTGAACTCCTTGTTATTTGTGTTGTAAACACGACGTTTCGGCCGATCCATTCTTCGGCCTTCTTCTAACAAGGAGTTCAATCGTCCGAAGAACCATTTCAATATTAATGACCTTTCTCAAAACTATAGAAAATGTCTTAATAGTTGTTTCCCTTAGGAAGCAACTATTTTACTAGTGGTTTTTGGCATGCTGAACATTACATTAAATAGTTACTTCCCTTAGAACTGGCATTACTTTAGAGACACCCTGTATTTACATGTACCTGAACTTTTTGATCTATCCGTATTATATGCATGTATTAATCAAAGCATTTGTAGAATTTATCTATTGCAGGTGAGAATTGAATTGCAGAGGATCAAGATGGCTGTGTTTGCCTCCTAGATGATAGGAACATTGAGATCATTTGAGAAATATCTTTGAAAATATCAACTCATTTAAATGTATCTAATAAAGTGGTATTCATTTCTAGTACCATTCATGTATTTGTGCAGGCATTAGACAAAGTGTCCCTAAATTAACCCTCTATTTTGAAGAAATAGGGAAGATTATAAGTGATTGTTGTATTGGCAGAATTAAATGCAAATTTCTATCCAATATATTTGACATTCTAATTGCTTCATTTTATTTCAGGTATTTGGATTAACATAGGTAATTGTATAGTCTAGCAGTGTAGAATTGTTGTTCATTGGACAACGGAAATTATTTTAACATATGTGGACAATTATTGAAATTCCAAATAGTCATTTGTCCGGGCACTGAAAGATGATAGATTTTTAACATTTATTTCAAACAAACTTTTAAAATACATAAGTAAATATGAGGCTGTCTGGGCACTTGGAGCTAAATTTTAACATTCAATTCGGCTAAAGATATTTCAGCCACAGACGTTTCGGCCTTGTTTTGTTTTTAAAGGAGAAAATGACTAACTTCATGTAATTCAAAGTGAATATTATAATGATGCTAATTGCACATAGAACAACAGTCACAGTAAATTATTTTTACTCAAAATGATTCCTATAAGAAAACTATATTAGTGGGAAATACAGGATATCACTGAAGTAACCATCTATTTTGGAGAAATAGGGAAGATTATAAGTGATTGTTGCATTGGCAGAATTAAATGCAAATTTCTATCCAATATCCATATATTTATGACATTCTAATTGCTTCAAATATTTTTCTTGTTAATTTCTATGTATTTTTCAAAAACCCATATCATTGACAACGAATATGCACAGATCCAGTCCTCTTAAATTTGTTCAATAATTCACGAATAGCCTTGTCTCTAGAGCCTGCATTATAGAACTTTCTTTTGAACCTTTCTCTAATTTCATGCCTTTTTTTATCCTACATTCTTGCACATTCGTTGTCAGTGATATGGGTCTGGAAAAAAAATTAACAAAAATCTGTGAAGCAATTGAAATATCATCAATATATGGGCATTGGATAGAAATCCACATTCAATTCTGCCAATACAACAATTATTTAAAATCTTCTCTAATTCTCCAATGTAGATGGTTACTCTCAGGACAGGAATAGCTAAAAATATCTTTCACATTTTTTTTAGCTAATAGTCCATAACAGTGCTTGGTATAATCTGTCATAATGTCATAACGGCCGATGATGATGATAGTTATAAGTCCACTGCTGGACAAAGGTTGTCATGGAAGGAGATGGGAAAGGCCTATCTTGTGCTGCCAACTTTTCTATCTCGTCCCTCCATCTTGTGTCTGGCCTTTTCCTACTTCTTTTCCCCCATCTATTGACATGTCTTCTTGCTAGGTGGCCAGCCCATCTCCACTTTTGCTGCTTAATTAGTTGTATAATATCCTTCACTCTAGTCCTTTCTCTGATCCATTTTGACCTTTTTTTTTATCTCTTAGAGTTATCCCTCGCATTGCTCTTTCCATGGCTCTGTGCTATTCTGAGTTGGTTTTCAGCTTGTTTGGTTAATCTCCATAAGACATGGCTGGTATTATGCAGTCGTTGTATACTTTACGCTTTAGGCACATTGGCAAGGTGCTCTTCAGAATGTCTCTATTCATACAAAATGCTTTCTAACATACTTGTATTGTATTCATAGCTAACATCTTGAATACTACCATTTGAAAACTCAATCTTCGTAGTCTTGGGGTTATAAATTCTGCCACCCTCCCCCCAGCAACAAATAGAATATATGTATATATATATATATATATACTTTTACTGAAATGAAGAAGGAAAATAAGTCAACCCATTCAATTTTGAGGTGGTTGGTTTTGATGCATGATCTGAATCTAAGGGAGACAATTTTACAAATTTTCTATCTCGCCTGAGTTGTGTACATTTTTCCCAAATATTAATCACCTTTTTTAAAATGCCTAAAGCATTAATGGGTTTGGAAAAAATATTTATTAATTATGAGTTATTCAAATAATTGTTTTCATTATTGTTTAGTTAATTCTTTCAGTATATCTTTGTTGTGTTCTTATACAGATAAAGAACTAGATGATGATATACTATGAGATATATATAATATATCTGTGTACATAAAACTTTCACACTTCTGTGTCAAAATAATTCATTAGACCGTAGTTTCGAAGTACAGATACTACACTTTGATCTTAGCCAAAAGGCCTTTCTTTATTCGCCACCCCATGGCGGCAAAGGGGGGGTGGAGATCCCATGTCCCCCGTGCTTAGCGACCTGAGGGGGGAGAATCCCTGTCACTGAGACACATGCCACGAGGACTGGGATGGGTCCAAAAGCTCCTCAGGACGCTAATGGGGATCGCGACCAGCTGACTAAGATATCCTGAGCAACTTCTCCCAGGTATCCAAAGATACCCGAGCATGCCACAGGACCCCCGAAGGGCCGTGTTTCTCTGAACTTCGAGGCCATGCCAGTCTCGAAGCGCAGATACTTCACTTCGATCTTAGCGGGTTATGAGCCACAGCCAAGATATCCTGCGCAACCTCTCCCAGGATGATACCCGAGCATGCCACAGGGCCCCATACAGGCCGTGTTTCTCCAAGCTTCAGATACTACACTTTGATCTTAGCCAAAAGGCAGCCTTATTTATTCGCCCCCCCCCCTTCGAACTGATGCATTGTAGCCAGAGGTATTGAATTAAGGTACCCCTAAAATGCGCTAACTTTTGAATGAAAAAATATCCAGGTGATTTGCAGCTGAATAATAATAGTGTGGGGTCTGCGTTCATGCTCACTCCTATTTATATTATAATGACCGATTCGTCATAGTTGATAACTATTAAATGGTAATTATAGTGCAGTGATTCTCTCTGAAAGGGTCACAACAGGTCAGAGGGTTGTCTAGTGTACACTAAAAGCAACAAAAAAATCCATGAGCTATGTCGATTGAAATAGAGGAGTACAAATAGAGCATTTGCTACCCCCTGGATCAGGCCTTCTCAGAGGTTTTGAAAGTTAGAACCGTATGTTAATAAACGATAATGGTGCGGTACAATTATTTTATGTAACCCCAACTCAATGTTCCCATATGAAAATGCTGATCCATTATTCATTCCAGCGTGTCACCCCAGGGTCAGCTCTTGCATCTCTGTCAACGGTCAAGCGCTCCATCTGGGTCGTACTTGATTACACTACAACAAATGGTGGATGGAATGCCTACTGTGTAACAGGGTTGCCATTAAGAGATATTCTGAATATACCCCCCCCCCCACACAGACTAGCAAACAAGCAAGTTGACTCTAAACAAATGTCTATAATTATTTGTTGATTCAAGGGATAATTAGGCAGTGGCCATCTTGTTAAAAGACGATGCATCTGTGCTGTTGTAAATACTATTTCACTTCTACTTATCATGTCCCCCAAATCTGAGGGAAGGAACTCTTTAATGTAATCTTCTAAGTCAGGGGTTCCCAACCTTTTTTGCGTCATCGCCCACTTTCACATGGAAAATTAAATTTGGCAGACATAAAAATTATGACCGAAATATTTCACACTTAATGAAAACTGACATTGTTTAACTCTTAAATTCATGGACCGCTTGTATTGACAATGGAACTCTTCTGTGAATTGAAAATTTCTTTTTTAATTCTCCTAATGGTCAAAGGGGGGTAATTTCAATCAGGAGCTATTTCCCTTGATGAATTTCCTTTCATAGATTTTATGAATTTAAGAGTTAACTAAAAGAAGAAAAAAAAGATGCCCAGTGGCAAGTTGAATCAACCTACAAATTCAAAATTAGACTATAAGCCAGCCAAAAAGTACTCTCTCATTCTTATAAAATCTGATGAACTGGTTGGTAGTTCAAAATTGAATTAATATTTTTAAAAAAGGACAAATATTGGATTTAAATCCTCAGGTTTTAAATCTGACAGTCTAATTATTTCTAATAACATTTCTGTATCTCTTTAATTGTAACTAAATTGGGTTGTTTGATGAGTAATTGACATCCTTGGTTAAGCAGAAAAGATTTTCTAGCATGCATCATTTATTGATTTGAGACAATATATAACTATAGACTTATTTAAATGGATAATTCCCATATTTCAAGCTTTGTTATGGCCTTTATCTGGCCCAATTCCCACTCATTAATACACAATCCGGCCCACAAACACAAAAAGGTTGCTGACCCGTTTAAATAATAAATCAAATGAATATTATACTGTAATCTCCTGCATATAATAGATATATACAGAAATTTATTTTTGATTTGTGTGTGTTTTTCTTATTTCTATCTGTAATATGCACTTCTTGTTTTCAAGGGGGCGCTGAGGTAACTAAGGACCTTAAGGGCCGTTGTGGAGATTCCATAAATATCTATGATTCTGATTTACAAATGGCTGTTGTTTAGTTGTATCTGTTTACAAATGAGAAGGAATTAGCATTAAATTAAATGCTTATTTCCCAACCATTTTTTTCTATACAAGTAACTGGCAAGTGGCAAGATACTGTGCTTAATTCCCTGTAGTGTTACTGTTATACTGGATAAAGGTAAATAACCATTTAAAATGATCTCCCTTGCTGTTGTTTTCAAACTGGTGTAACGTAATGGAAATAAAGCATGCTCTTGCGCAGTTATTGTTAGGACTACCATGTGCAGTTATTAAAAAGTGGAAACTTCTCTTCATGTCTTTTCTCTGTGTGTATTATACAGTATGTTTTTACTTCCAGAAATGTATAAGTACGTGAAGAAGTGTGCTACTGAAGAGGCTGACAGCAGCCTAGACTTGACTTCTGGGGGGGAAAAAAAAAGAAACAAGAGAAAGTCCGACAGTATAATGTTGACTCTTTGCAAAACGGTTTCATTCCACTACCAACATATCAGCAAAGGCCACTGT